>CAAKHG010032410.1:0-11735 GCA_901007715.1 Dactylopterus volitans
TTCGGGGAAAATTAAACGTCCATTTCGAATGAGCAAATCTACCTGGCAGCTTACGTTGCTCCATAACCTGCATATGTGGCCCCACGGCATGAAAAATGCAATTTTCGTTTATTTTTTTCAGTGATAGTGAAGGTCTCTGGGCCACATAAATACTGTATCATTCATCAAACCTGTGATATACGGGGAAATGCACACAGCCTGTTTTTCGACACTCAACGAGCAGACAGCACTTCCTTCTTCTTGTGCGTCACACATAAGGCTCCGCCCACTTAAACTAGCACAATGCTAGGTTGGCAACACGTCTAATAGACGTTGTTGCACTATAGATGGATGCAAGGAGACAGTCTACCGGAGGCAAAACACGTTAGAGACCAGTAGCTTAGCTTCATCTTTTCCCTGCTAGCTTGCTTGTCCGTTCAGCTCATTTCAGCGCCCACTGCTTTAGCAAACCGCCAAAATTCAACGCCGGTGTGTTGCTGTTATGACTTCATATTCGCATGATTTTGTATCGTCTTAAGTACTTTGACATGTAGGCTACTTGTTAGCGTCACCTTACTCTTGCTGCTGTATGTAAACGGTATCTTTAACAAACATAACTTAGCATCCTGAAACATCCTGTAACAAACGTGTTTGAGGTGGTTCGGCGCCTCCTGCTCAAACACGTAACGGCCGCACGACATCATGCTCAGCGGCGGCCATGTTTCAGTTACTCGCCTGCGATTGGCCCCCGACCACATGTCACTCAGAAAAACAGTCAGCCAATCAGTGGAGAGGGGCTGATCTTCTCTACCGATTGGCCAAACGAACCGCAGAAATAAAGAGGAGCTGTGAAACTGAATTTAGCGGATCACATGTACTCAGAACCACAAATACGTGGGCCTCAAGGCCTCAAGGTTTGGTTTTTGATGACTTTGAAAACAGGTTGTCAGGCTATGACTACAATCTTGCCCCTGCACTTTTAACAAATCCCATATTTATGTCATGCTGTTAATATTATCCCTTCCAGGTTGCTGAAGACGCACGAGGTTTAGGAAGCACAAACTTTCCCGCGGCGGAAAAACCTGCTAATCTGCTAAATGCGGTACGTTCAGGCCACTAGGTGGCGCATGACTGGCACTGCCACCTGCCTGGTAGCATGTCCAAAATCTCGCCGGATTTGCCACCAAACGACCCCGAGCAGTCGCTTAATCCAGTAATCCCGTCCTCGCCGTCCTCCTAAATCTACACCGGTCGCATATGAACCGTCACTGGCTTCTTCCGGCGACGGTCGCGGCCGTGTCGGGAATCACCCGCTAACGCGCTACTCACACTAAACGTGTCGTCAGATTGAGAGCGCGCCGCCTTCTTACCGCGTGTGGGTTCCTCCGTGTGTGAGCAATGTTTACTAGATTAGCAAGACTGCTCCCACCATGCAGTGCGCCCTCCAAACCCCCCTCAGCAAAGCAGACTTTTCACTATCTGCAAGTTTGCAGTTTTTAAAAGATTCCTAGAATGCGATCAGCTCCATCCTAATCATGTCTGCTGAGGGATTTGCAGACTCTCTGAAAACATGTACATGAACCTCAAATATTTATTCAAAATTACTGTCAGTTGAATTAATCTCAGTTAATCTTAAATTAACACCCCCCGCCCCCCTGGTCCGACCTGCCACCACCATCTCACCTGCTTGTCCTGCAAGTCCGACGAGAGCTCATAGCTCTCGGACAGCGAGCGCGAGCGCTTGATGGCCTCCTCCTCTGCCTGCTTGCGGAGGATGGACTGGGAGTGCTGGAGTTTGGGTCGGCGGGGCCTCGGGTGGCCGGGCGGCAGGATGTGGCCGTAGAGCTGGCCGTCCAGGCGCTCGGGGCCGAGCCCGCCGCCGTGGATCACTGTGGCGCAACCGTAGCCGCCGCCACTGGGGTCCACAGAGGCGCCCACCTCGCTGCCCGGGGCGTCACCTTCCACACTGCAAAAACACACAGCGCACCAAATGGGTTAGTTGTGCTGAGTCACCTTCCTGAGGGGAAAGCACAGCGCGGCGTTGTCGGCACGTGACGGATGGACGGACTGAACTTTGATGCCGCCTGAGCGTAAATATGAGAATTTATAGCCGCCGGAGTCACCTTTGCACTCGAGCTCCGTCCTCAGCGGCTTTAGGACTAAGACGGCCGCGCTGCTGATTAGGAATAACTGAACGTCCGCCAGTAAATCACGCGTAATTCATCAGAGCCGACGCTAAAACCCCTGACATCACGAGGAGCTCGATGGGCCCCCGTGGAAAAAACAAAACCACCCAGCGTCGAGGGTGATGGATGGCGACACACGGGATGAAGGGCCTTGAATATGAAAGATCTTTGTCCACGCCCATCGGCACCAGCTGATTGGATAGTCAGGGGCAACCGCCGTGACTGTTGAGATCAGCTGAGTGGGCTAAAGTGCAGTCTTTTTAAAATCTTATCATATATATGTATATATATATAAATATATATATACATATATATATATGTCACAGGGAGTCAAACAACAACGTCAAAGTCACTCTGACTGGAGGGAAAGACGGCAACCTGATCCGGCTGCCTTCAAAAATAACTTTTCCTCTCCAGAGACTGAAGCCTTCAGGAGGGGGAACTTGTTGAAGCTTGTTTCTATGTGCTGAGGCAGAGAACCCACTGTCTGCCCGTGTGTCGCACATGCACATGAACAAGCCAGCGACACGGAAATGGTGACATGGGAAGAGGGGGGATGTTGGGATGCGCTGCGTCCTCGGCCCAAACAGATGCGCACCGTTATATCGGATATAACATCGACGTCTAAAATGCACCGTCTGACACACTTCTAAAAAAATGGAGCCGTAGTTTTAACAGCGCTCTCTTCAGGAAGTGCTGTGTACGTCAAGAGAGCTCACGTGGAGAGGTGAATCGGGTCAAACCGACGCCGGACACGTGTTCGGTACCCCACATCCGACCGAGAATCTCGCGCCTGCACTTGCGGCTATTTATTTACCGCTGTCATTTTTTAAAATCAAGGATCCGGTCGCGTTTACCCAAACACTCAACATTTTTTTTCCAGCCATGACAACACATTATCACTCTCGGCGCTGTGGATTCCTCGTCTTCATAAGCGCGGGACGCCGTGACTGTTCCACGTCCGTGCATGAACGCGAAGTTCCACAGAGGCTAACGGCTAACAAAGGGGGATCCGTCTGGAGACATCTGTCAGCGCACGACCACGACAGACATCCAAACCTCTGGGGAAGAACGTGTCAAGGTCAAATAAAAAGACCCTCGAAGGGGTGTTTTCTCCAGTGGGACGATAGTCTTTCCATCACTGTCTTTGCAGTAAGAAAGCCGTGATATATTGTTTTTTTGAAAACTGGGAATAAATTAGCAGAAAGAAAAAGAGAGAAAAATGGGTTTCGGTGTTCCGCTCAGAAGACACAAAAGCTACCGACGACCCGAGCGCGCCGCCTCCCAAGGCCACGCCCCCGCCGCTGCAAATGAAATAAGCCTCTGCTCCAGTTATTGATTTGGACGAGGAGGATTTATGTTGCCTTCTCCAAGGCCGTCCATCGCGCTTGGTTTTCAGGGCAGAAATACGACCCGCAGTTTGGACGGTCCGCCGCCTCCCGCAGGCTTTTGCCAAGGAACGGGTTGTGGGGGGGTGGGAGGTGGAGGCTCTGGATGCAGGCGATGTGGAAATGATAGTAAGTTATCGCTCATTTGCGTATGCCACCCATCATTCTAATGGGTGCAGAGCTGATTGAGAGCCTACGGAGGTTTGGTGCCTCAAAGCGGAGGTACAGGCAAGGTGAACCTGCTAAACCACTTCGTCATTCCGTTGGCTGTATCACTTATCCCGAACGTCACAGGTGGTGTTGGGCCATGGCCCGGATATTTTATGAATCGCTCCATATTTCAAAATATCATTTATCAAAAAGTTATAATAATGACCTGTGGATGATTTGTCATTCCGGTTATTCACTGAAAACCTGGAAAACGATACGGAATATGAGTATTTTCAATTAAAATCGGGTCCTCCGTCCGTCAAACAGGCGGCAGATGTGCTTGACACCGCTTGGCACTTGTGACTGGGTCAGCATGACAGAGCGAAACAGGAAAAACAACCCACCCCACCCACCGAACTCCCCTCCACCCCCCCGCGCCCCTCTCATCCACCTCCGGCTTGGCAGGTTTGAGCCCAGAACCGTCCAAGTGTGAGGTGACACTGCAAATCGCCACCCGAACCGGCGGTTGCTTATTCAATCAGCTTTTGTGCACAGCGATTTCGGCAATTTCATTTCACTGTGCAACGCAAGAAATCCAGAAAAACCCCACAGCATCTCGGATCAGACCGACTCTAGAAACAAACCTGGGCGGTGAGGCCGTTTTCAGCCGTTTTCAGATAAATGAGATGTAAGTACGGGGTTGATGAGCACAAAAATAAACAACATTAGTTACCATTAGATGTGCAGCTGCACCCTTGGCTTCCCTCTCAGGAGACTGTCCTCTAAAAACAACAGCTTTGGCGTTCATTAGAATGCCACAAATAAGTTAATGTGATGCTAGCGTGCTAACTGGCAGGACAGCTAGCAGTCGTGTGAATTCCGACAGCTGTTTGTTGGGAGGAAGTGCAGAAGAAGTGTGTGTGATTCACAAAATAAACGAATGGAGCGCCGCAGCATTTCTCGATGATGTCGCAATAGCTTAGCTTAGCAAAAAAACGCAAAGAGTCAGCAAATTTGTGCGCAAATTTGAACAAGATGCTGATCATTTGAGGGCTCGGCAAAAGTGAGCTAGGCTAGCTGTTTCTCCTTCCAGTCTTTATGCTAAGCTAGGCTAACCATATCCTTGCTCCTGCCTACTAATCAGCTCCCAAAACGTGCCACTCACCTAGCCTTTAATCGCAAGCTTCTTTGGCGGCGTCATTCCAGGCTATTTCGCAAAGGCCATGGCAAACAATTAAAAAAGGATCGGCCCAAAATAGGATTGGCTGCGGGTTCGCTGTCACGGGAGTACGTGAAAGACACTCCAGGTTAATTACTCTCCCCGCATCTTCGCTCGCCTCTCATGCGCCGCGCTCTTAAACCCCGAAGGAGCAAATCTAATCAGAAGGTGATGGTCCTTCGCTCCGACTGGAGGGTGGACTGCAACAGCTCTGTTCCACCGGAGGACGTCAAATCGGAGGTATCGTAGAAGGACTTAGCGTTCCGTGAAATGTGGCGCTCGGCCGAAAGAGAGATGCTTCGAGGAATCCAGACTCAAAGGACAATAGCGCCGCGGGCGTGTTTACACCCGGCTGGTTAAGTTGCATCACTAAGACATTCTTACACAATGAGGAGCTGTGGTGAAACAACAAAGGCAAACAGGCTTGGATAATACACAGAAGAGGGAGGCTGAGGATAACAGTTCTCTGAAAAACATATAAAGATTCCGCGCCGATCCGGTTCCCCCAGAGTTGCGTAAGGAAAGAAAGTGGGAGATGACTCCTGTCTGACCCGTCAGCCAGCGGCGAGGCGCCCGGGGTCAGCGCCGAGCATTTAACCAGCCTCATTCACATTAATGCCTTTCCCAGAAAATATCTTTAAGCAAAGCGTATGAATAGTCAACAGTTCCTCGAATATGTTGAAACGGAGGGGGGCGGAGGGGGTTTATCCTGAACCAGCTGGGATTCGGGGGCGGGGCACAGGCACGGAACACAGATAAAGTCCCGTTATGGAGATTTATCTTCGGCACTACCAAAAAAAACAAACAAAGAAACCCCCCCCCCCAAAAAACCTCCATCAATCTCCAAACGTGATCTCTAACGTGTCACGTGGCAACGACTCACTTCCTGCTCGCTGAAACGGCTGAGCTGAGCGGTTTTATCGTCCCGTCCAATGACCCTTAAATGGCGGCGGCGGTGACGCTTCTGTAGGTTCTGGCACCGTTTGCTTGAGGGCGAAGCTCTTTGCCCGGCAACCGCGCTCGGAGATAAAGCGTAAACTCATTTACTGGTAATGGCGGGAAAGAGTTGCCGGTTGGCCGGTT
Organism: Dactylopterus volitans; assembly: GCA_901007715.1. Taxonomy (NCBI): domain Eukaryota; kingdom Metazoa; phylum Chordata; class Actinopteri; order Syngnathiformes; family Dactylopteridae; genus Dactylopterus; species Dactylopterus volitans. The sequence continues at coordinate 6,006 of CAAKHG010032410.1, forward strand.
TAAACCTGTTTAAAAACCAGAGTAAAATGGCGTACTATAATACAATGTCAATGTAACTTAACGGATCTGTTCTAATCTAATCAGATTATTTTATTTTTTCTAATTGCAGTTTTTGTATTTGTAATTCTACTGTTGTAAAGTGTCTTTGAGCATCTGTAAAAGCGCTTGCAAATAAAATTTATTATTTTTATTATTATTAGTAGTATTATAATGGATTCTTCCGTAGTCAATGTCACGATTCTCCGCCAGGTTCTACATTTATCATGATATTAATCAATGTTTTTTCAAGGGTCAGTGCTGCAGCTCTCTCTATATATCATTCTTTATCTGATGATATTATGGAATTTTGACTTTCAAAAATAAGTTAGAGTCCGAAAATCCATGACCAAGTGAAGCCCCGGACCCGACAGTTCCCATGACGCCCCCCTCGATTGCGTTTCTCTGCGATCCAACTCGACTTCGAGGACACTGCGCGCAAGCTTCGACCGGAAAATGAACCTTGGCGCCCAAAAAACAGGCGGCGCGTCCCTTTTAATTATTCACCCGCCCTCGTCAGGTCGCGGCCGCCGTCGAATGACAGCATCAGAAGTGTTTTTTTTTTTTTTTACGGGGCGCGACGCTGTTCAGTTCACCAACCCACAAGGCGCAGCAGCGTCTCACGGCACGCCGCATAAGTTGCCGCCTGGTAGAATTTTCGCGTTTTGCGGAGGGTGACGCCGGGACAGCTCTGCTGTCACACCGACTGCCTGGCATGTCTTTCAAAGATGAGTAATTCTTTGGATCAGCTGAAAAACTAAAAAAAAAAATAAATAACAGCAAGAGTGAAATATGTATCCACTTGTTTGGCCCATGGTAGAAAAATCAGCTACTGGCTCAGCTATGAGCCATGAATCACTTTGCTGCGCAAGTAATGAAGCGGCCTTTTATTTACACGCTGCTCCAGCGTCTCCTCTGGCGCACAAACCGCTGCATTAGAGGAAATTAATCCGATACGCGCTAACAGCAGTTTTGGTGGACATTAATAACCCCCTCCCGGTTGATTTCAGAATTAGACTGGAGGTCTCCGAGTGAGGGGGCCGAACCATTAGTCCGCATCCCGCCGTCCCGACCTCGCAGCCCCCGTCTATTGGCTTTCACGCAGCACCGGCGTGCGATAGCTCAAAAGTTGGGCTTACCAGCTGTCCGAGTCCAGCTCCAGTAAGGACTGAGTCTTATCAGAGGCACACTGCAGACACCACATGTTGCCCACCGAAACCCCTAAACAGGACCCATCAACATTCTGCCCCCTGGTACTCCATCTTTGGGTTAAAAGCAGCTTCCCAGCACAGCCGCGCCGCGTTCAGGCGGCTTAACTCTCGGACACCCCTCCAGCCTCTGGCCCTTCCTTCCAGAGCCTTGCGAGGAGGGGTGTTTGCAGGAAGAGGGAGGGAATTCCTCCAGAGGAAACTGGGTCGTGTGGCAGCAGGAGCACTGGTGCCCCACAGATGAGGAGGGTCTTAAACAGGATGGAGTAAAAATGAAAGCCAGCGAGCGAAGCTTTGGCGGTGATGGCGTCAGACGAGCTTTATTAATAGTTATCAGATCCTGCAGGGAAGGATGAAGCCCGGGGAAACCCCTGGATATACTATTTTAGCTGCTAAGACCATGGAGGTAATGTTGCTCAGCTGTCACCCCTCAGCTTCATATGGCAAACACATGCAGACCCCCCCCTTACCCAAACCCTCCCCGCTCCCACTTCATAATGATTTGAGAACTGCTGACGGACGAGGCAGGAAGGAGCAAAGATACGATCGCCGCCGTGGTGTTCGGGACTCCAAGAGACAAAAGCAGAAGGAGAAGCGGCTGCCTCATCAGCGCCCGAGTTTAGACAAACTAATAAGGAACGTCTGACCCACATCTCCACCCGGCTGAATGCGATGTCGGGGTGAGGGTTTTTTTTGTTCCGCCACTCCGACTCCCAGGCCTCGGCCCAAAAAAAAAGAGAAGCACAGTGGGGCCTATCCTGTTCCCTCTAATGACATCATTAGCCAAACAATGGGCGTGCACCAAGTGGACCCAAGATGGGATCAAACCGAGGCGACCATGCAGGGCAGAGCTCTGAAATAACAGCTCGAGGGCTGCTACGGAGCTAAATACAAAGGAGCACAGCGCCTCCCAAATGGTGAATTTTCACGCCAAGTTCAGGGGACAGACAGAGGTACTTGCAACTAAATTGCAAGTGGGGTTAAGATGATCTTCCGGCTGACCCCCCCCCCATTCTGGAAGCGCAGCTCCAGCTTGGGGAACATCTCATGCCTGCATATGGCCCGGTACAACTCCAACAGCCAACTTAACCAAATCAGATCCGAGCCTGGGTTGAGGGAGGCACTCGTTTCGACGCCTTCATCCGCTCCGGCTTTGCACAAGAACGCTGGTTCCCTTTGGTCTTAATCAGGACCGCAAGGCCTGGGAGTGGGGGGGGGGGGCAGGCTGCAGCAGTTAACACCCTCCGCATCCGCTTGGACGCAGGGAGGGGACGGGGGCAGCTGCCTTTGATCTGGCCTTCAGTTGTTTGCTTTTTTTTTTCCTGCTGTCTTGACGGTGGACGGCCAGACTGCACAGTAATTAGGAGGGATGTGCTGCGTCTTTACCAGCACACGCCAGTCTGAGTGTGCCAGGGGCTTCGGAGGGAGGCGGGTGGTCAGCCCGTCGTGGCTCAAACCTAAAACGATTGGAGGACTGTGACGCGATCGAGGAGCAGCCAGGTTTGCAGGGCCCCCCCGTCATACTAGCAACTCCAAAACGGAAGAAAAATAAGGTGAAATAACCACAATTCGCACGAGGTTTGCTATTAAAAGGGAGGTAAATCTATCATGTCATGGTCCAGCCACTTGACCGTTTGATTCCACGACCAGCGATGACAGCGGCCAGGCATTTGGGCTCAATGCGAGGCAAGTTGTTTGGGACTTGGCCTGCACTGGGGCCCCCGAGCGGGCGTTGGAGGCACTCAATTACCTTCGAGTAAAGTGTAAAAAAACATTACATCAAGACTTAAAAAAAACATCAAAGTAAAGTGCACCAAGCAACGCAGCAAGGGCTCCATAATTAACTCATTACGGCGAAAGTCTTGTTTTTTTAATTCAGGGGCTCTCAGAGGGGGGTCTTGCGAGGGATAGGTGAATTATGCTCTTACTTTAATGCTCATGGGGGGCATCTGACCACAGCTGGTCCTCCACAAGAGATTAACCAGAAACATGCTTTTTCCTGTCATTTTTGGTTGTGATATTTGGGAATTTCTGAATTGTAAATATATATTATCCGGTTGCTTTTTTTAAAGAAAAAAAACCCCTAATTTCTTGCTATTTCACTCATGCCCCCCCCCCTTTTTTTGTTTAAATGAACTGAATTTGCTGCTAAAAAAAAAAGAGTTGAGAGTTGAAAAATAAGCAAAAAACAATTACTGAAATAGTAAAGAATTGGCAGAGATGACAAAACATGGTATTATTGGTGCTAGTATTACAAAATTACAACAAAATTATAATAATGCTGTCAAAATGTTATTTTTTTGTGTCACATTATTAACACGTTAAAACCAAAGAATAAGCTGTGACCTATGATGTCATGTGCTGCACCAAAGTGCTCTGATTGAGGATGGATGAGGACGAGGTTGGAGCTTTAGGAGGAAACTACAGCAACCAGCACAGTTTGCCAAACTCAACCACCACAGAAGAAGCGATTCATCACTGACTGACCAATAAATGATCTGTTGTTGGCAGCTGACTCAGATTCAGCTCCCGCCTTGGTGCAGCTGGGTCCTAGTTCATCAGGCGCTTAAGTGGCTGAGCTCTTACCTGACAGGATCTGATATGTTTGGTATAGCAACGAATTCTCAGACTCATTTCCCGTTAGACATGGAGTCCCACAGGTATCTGTCCTAGGCCCACTGTTATTTTCTTTGCACTTGACACCACTGGGTCAGATTACACATTAATTTGGATTATCATTTCACTTTTATGCTAATGACTTACAAATGCTTCTGCCAGTTGCAACTGGAGATGGATTTGGTTTTACTCAGCTAAAAACCCGTCTGGCCGCTGTGAGAAACTGGTTGTCTGCCAAATTCTTCTAAATTCAACAAAAACTGACCTGAGTTTAATTGGACCAGCCAAATCTAGACACGGCTACGATCATTTTTGCTCTGTTGCTCGATGATTGCGTACCTTTATGTAAACTTTACATGTAAACTTTACATGAAGGTCGTTCGAACGCAGCAGCTCGTATGCCGACCGGCTCGTCTAGACATGAGCACATCGGTCCCGTGCCGGCCTCTCCTCACTGGCTTCCAGTGCAGGCCAGATCCGGTTTCAAGGAGCCACTGCTCGCTTGTAAAATAGTTAACAGCCTATTTGACTGATCTTTTAAATCCTTATGTGCCGGTACGCTCCTTGCGTTCCCTTTTAAGTGTCCCGAAGGTTCAAAAGAAGGCTGCTGGTGAATGGGCCTTCCTATTCTGTGTGGTGTACAACCCTCGGAATGTTTGTTTTTAATATGTATCTGTACTCTTTTACTATTGTTAATTCTTGTAAAGCACCTTAATGGGAAGCGCTCTATAAATTAATTTATTATTATCATTATTACTGTTAATCACCACGAAGAAAAACAGCCGTCCAAATTTAGTCTACAGGCTCACGACAGCCGACATCACAGGACTGTGGCACTCGTGGGCCAATAACCACTGAGGAGGTCGGTAGCGCTGCGGCTGATTGGGCAGCTAAAAACTGCCGACCACTCAACACAATGGAAGAGAACGGGCCGAGAGAAACCATTCACGCTTGAATAAATCTAAATCATGATTCATTTCAGCTAATTCTGCAATTAAGTCTTTTTTTTTTTTAAATTGACCAATATAATAATAACTGAGGGTCAGGTGGGTTATCGGATCAGCTGCATCATAATTTTCCTGTGCAGGAGCATCGCCTGGAACTATGGGTCCGCAGCTGGCGGCAGAGAACATGATTTAAAGGGGTGTTTATGTGCTTCTACGACTTTTTTTTTTCTTCTTTCGATGAACCATCCATCCACCCGGCGGAGCCTCGGCCGGTTTCCTCCTCGTACGGTGACGAGGAGGCTCCGGAGAGTCTCGGCCGGTTGTTCTATAAATCGCCGGCTGTTCACCTCCGGGGCGGCTTCGACATGAATTCAGTATGAATTTATGGTTTCACCGGCGCCCTCCGCCGAGAAAACAAACCGCCGCCTCCAAGTCTGATTCTTACACTGGTCCATTTGCCCGACGTCCCCCAAATGTCCTTCGAAAGCCCACTCAGCCACCCCATCTCTCTTGAATTACGCTCAGTATTGCTTTGCGCTTCCTCGCCGTGCACAATTCATCCTCCAGACTTTAAAAAAAACCCAAAAAAGCGACGGCGGAATTCGGAGGAAACAGCTGGACCCCCGGCCGGCGCGCCGGAGTGACGCACTCGTGGCCGCCTGCGCCGCAGACACACCTGTTGCGTCTTCTGTCGCGCCCCCAGAGTGGAAGCGGCGGGGATCTGTCGCCCCTAATATTAATCCGGTGCCTCAGTGGACCGGAGAGAAATACAACCGGCGGCGATCTGACACCAAGCATGCCCCTCGATGTGGCGGGCCGCGCCTCCTCCCCCCTCCTCCTCGTCTTCCTCGCGCCCGCGCCGCTGATGGATTTCACGTCTCGGCGTTAGACGGCGCTCATCCGGCGCTCATCCGGCGGGGACA
>CAAKHG010032413.1:0-12583 GCA_901007715.1 Dactylopterus volitans
AATTACCCAAAACTAGGAACTGTTAGGGCCTCATAGCAAGAAGATTGCAGGTTTGATTCCCGGCCTTGGCTCTTTCTATGTGGAGTTTACATGCTCTGTATCACAGGGTCATTAACAACTAAACTGTTCATTTGGGTGTCTAGTTTTTGGTTTGCCTGATAATGCTTGTGTAATACCATTTTCAGGACAGCCCGGGCTATTTGTGCTGTAGTGGTGTTATATAAAAGTAAAAGTAATTAATGAGATGATAAAGACAAAATACTTTGGGTACTGGGTGTTTTTCTTTGAAATAACACACTGAACAAGCTTTGTTGTTGCCTAAAACTGTTCTCCCATGTCTTTGGAATCAAAATGAAAATAAATCTCCAAACATTCTTGGTAATACAGTTTAGGAATCAGCCTACATAAGTTTTTGGTTAAATCGAGTAGCACTGGCCAAATTCAATCTCTTCCCCTCATTTTTTTCTCTTGCAGATCAAGACATACAGTACAGGCAATGACATTTGTATGAGGTTCACCAAAGACACTTTCTGTGTCTGTACATTCATAAACACATGGATAGTCTGATCAGCATCTCATTGGTGGATAAGATGACAGCAAACCTCTGACTTGTGGAGAGCCTCTTCAACGGAACTGTATGGAAAACATATATGGCTGACTCTCCAGAATAGAGACCTCTATCATTGAAAAATGGATACAATATTCACAGAAGACATTGGATATTGGACATACGGTAGTGCGGAGAGTTCCATGCCAGAGTTCCATCCTGAACAAGAAAATGTCTGTAAGGCAAAGGATTGCAACGAGGGTTGAACTTTTAGGGCACAGCTGTTACTCTGCAGGGAAAAGAAAAAAACAACAATAACAACAACTAAGGAGCTATGATTTACGACTTGGAAAAATATATCATTACTATGGAAAATGGATGCAGAGGGTTAAGGTCTGGTTTGGTTTTGAACAAAACACTTGGTTAGAATTAGGAAATCATTCATATTTGCTAAGGCCAATGTCACTGTTACGGTTCCACGGTTCCTGTATTTCATCAAAATAACAAAATCATTTTCATCATCAATTTAAAAGTGATCATTAAGATTTTAGAAAACAGCTCTGAACCTGATCAGAAGTCAATGAAGTGATTTTAAAATTGTCTTCTTGAGGTTTCGTTGAGTGCATTGCGTTAATGTAACCATGATGACATGAACTATAGGCCTAGATGGACTCACGCTTCTCCCAGTTCCCTTTTTTTTCATCACTTCATCTCATTTTCATCTCATTTCCCTATAATATGTGACCTTATCATGATCTCTTGCCCATACCCAATATATGAATGAGAATACACAATGTATCAAAACAGTGTGTGTGTGTGTATATGTATGCGTTATTATTATATTGCTTTAAATTCCTTGAAGAAGGGCGAGATGGTGGTGCCCTTTTTGCCTTATAGCAAGAAGGTTGCAAGTTCGATTCCCGGCCTCTTTCTATGTGGAGTTCGCATGATCTCCCCGTGTCTGCGTGGGTTCTCTCCGGGTACTCCACCTTCTAAAAGCATAATGAGGTTAATTGGCTACTCTGAAGTGCGTGCAAGTGTGAGTGGGTGTCTGTCCTTCATGTGGCCGGCAATGAGTTGGCGACTCACCCAGGGTGTACTCCCCCCATTCGCCCGTTGTCAGCTGGGATTGTGCTCCAGCACGACGGCAACCCATAACCAGAATAAGGGGAGGAAGATAAGATGAGATACCTTTGAGAATTGTGACATGATGCCATCCGCAGTTTGATCATTCACCCTCTCCAGCCCCCACCTGGATATGAAGGGTTACATTTTTGCACAACCCACCTGTGCTTGCTCATGTTATTCTGGTTTCGTACAAAGCACAGACATACAATGGTACAACTCATGACACACACACACACACACACACACACACACACACCCTCCACCCTCCAGTTCCTCCTTTCTCTCCGTCACACATAGACAGACACGCGCGCACACACACGCGCACACACACGCGCGCACACACATGCACACACACATGCACACACAGTCACGTATGTTCTGGCCCAATTAAATTCATGTGCCATGGCACAGGCATGCATGGATGCGTTTACATGGCTGTATCGTCACACAAGCCTCCAGAGAAGGATGAATCCTACAGCTTCATGAAGACCACTCACGGCACACACACACGCACGCACGCACGCATGCACGCACACACACACACACACACACATTTTACAATTCTGCACCATCCACATCTCTGTCAAAAGACCCTTAAATCCTCCATATCACCTTTTTTGAGCTTTATCCCACTCTCCTCCCTCTCCCTCCTCTTCAGCTTATCTCTGCTCCTCCGCCTTTACATCCTCCTGTTTATGAGAACTGAAATTCTCCTCATTATAAATGCATATTCATTATGTGCTCTCTCCACACCAATTACGATGGGGACGGGTGCTCGAGCTGCAGTGAAAACAACTGACCACAACACAACGGCACCATAACACAAGTGAATCTCATTATGAGCTGGTTCTTTGACCAGTGATATAATTAGCAAGTTGGTACAGCAGGACAATCTATGTTTTCTGCATAAACTACTTAATAACTTTTATACAGAAACTGTATCTCCCAGATATTCTATTCCCTTCCATGTGTTTTAGAATTTAAAATAAACAAAGTTTCTCTAATTAGCACCACTGATCTTAGAATATTAAGTTAAAGTAGTCTGCCATATTGCTCTTCACAGATGAGCAAACCTGGCCAAACCTGTCTGAGGGGGGGGGGGCTGAGCCTCTCAAATGGCACTGAGGAAAGGGGATGTTGCTCTTTGACTCTTGAGTTCAGATATCAACAATCTCTCACTTCAACAGCACTGAAACAGGTCACTTAAACAGCAACAATTAACAGCGGTGGGATTCACGCTACAGAATCATGGCACTAAACATTTTTCGATACTCTCGTGTGCTGGGAAAAGCAATATGATAAAGGAAAAGGGCTTTTATGCAAGAGGTGAAAAAGGCTTCAATGACCAGTTGTCTTGAACCCAGACTCATGGGATGACTACAATCCGGATGACTGAGAAGCTGCACTGTTTATGTCAAACAGTGTGGAAATCATTTCAAAGGTCAAATCACACACTAAACAGTTTTACAGCATGGTCTTCATTACACTATAATAGTAACACAACTTTAATTGTTTGTTATCATTTTCAGTGCACCCATACACACCCAAGCCATACAAAACAAATGGTCTCTCAACAGACGTTGCGCAGGTTAGAAGCAATTTAGCAACTCGGATAATTGCTTTTAATGTGCTGCTTTCGCAGCTTCAAGAGGAAGAAGGCACAATTAAAATGTTGGACTTAATGAAAAATACGTCTGAGCCGCCTCAGAAGTTGTACTTTAAGAAAGAGGATGACCGGGGTTCATTTTGGGGTTTATTTCAGGAGCAATTTTTTTTTTTGTGTGTGTGTACTTTGTTTAAAGGTTAGTTAAGTGGTTCAGTTACTGATCACAGGTTGTTGTGATGGAATATGCAAATTCAAATGCAATAAATATGTGATAAGCATAACAAAGTAGAAACTCCTGTAAAGACTTGTGAGGTGCGTGCTGTGTTATTACATGGCAGACATACATGAACATTTATGATTCCGGCAGATCTTGATAAGAAATTAACTGGCAGCTGCACTTCTACTGTTGCTGAAATTATAGCAATAAGTGAGCAGAAGGAAATCAACCGTCTGAAGTCTTCATGGCTCTCTTTTGTTTGACTTAGAATGCAACTGAAGGTCGCTATGTACCAATCAGAGAAAGAGGATTCCAGCTTCTCATAGCAGCACTCCAGTACGCTGGCTCTTTGCTATTATCTCCCGCTGACATTATTCATCGGAACCTTAAAAAAGAAAAGAAAATGTGAGCACCATGAATTTGCCTCCATGCTCAGAAATGAGTTTGATAACAACACCGAAATAGAAAATACAGCGGAGTCGTGCAACAGATTGGAGAACGGCAAATACACGAGGAAACGGCTCCCAACAAATAGAGATTAAAATTGTAGAACGTGGATGAGGCTGGGAACAAAAGGAGACGAAGGGATGGAAACACCTTCATGAAATACATTGATTTACATCGGGACTCTATCCTGTGGTGATTGATTCTTCTTTTTCTGGGTCTGTAACTGTGCAAACTAAATAAGCAGATGACGGATGATACGCTTCAAGGGCACTTTTTGGTGGACGTAACTGCGCCAAAATCCGTGCAATATTCAAAGAGGAAAATGGCCAGTTCTCAAAATGTAATGTGTTATGCCTTTTCCCACGGTTCACCTCTCAACCAGGATTCTAATCTTTTGTGTAATTCCACTGATCTATGCCCGGAACACAGGACTCCCCCAGAGCCAATGGGAAAAAAAAAGGATCCTCCTTGCCCAAGTCACACTCCTCCAGTAGGTTAGATTAAATTTGGCCCAGTAGTTTTTGCTTCCGAATAATATACTGTTTTCAGTACACAAAGAGAATATAAACAGCAGAGTCTCCCGTTGAAGACATTTACTCAGTTTAGCCAATTAACACCATTTAACGCTACTCTTCAGGCAAGTTTTTATGACTTGAATAATTACAATATTAATCAGATGATCTGCACAATGATTTATTGTTAATTCTGAAATTTCCAAGATATTGTGTCTGCACAGTTTGCCTCCTCCCTCTGATGACTTGATATATGCATAAAGCTCCAGATGACGCGCACCTTTGAGGCAGAAAATGCACATGTAAAGTTCACTCAAGAGAGTGTGAGCCAATAAATGGAACCAGCGCTGAGGCTGAGCCTGAAGCATGGACTTGTCTGACCTGAACATCTAAGTCATATTGCATTACTGTATGCAGGATGTGCCTTTACCCACTGCAAAGCATGCCGGGTCCTGTCCCACTCATCCTTTCCTGCTCGTCCCCCATGGAACGTTACATTAAGAGACAAGAGAGCCGCTGTCAAGGATCATCCACTGATTCAGGTACAAAGGCATCGGGCGTAATGAACTTTTTCTTTTTGGCATAGTCATAAAAAGGCAGAGCCAGAGTCATTCAGCAAGCGGCCCTGGTTTCAGTGTGGAGGCAAAGCACTGGAACAGTCTTGTGGCGCGTGCAGGCGAGCGTGCCGGCGAGAAACGTAACGAACCCAGCAGCCTGATGCACAAATCCACATGACGAGCGCGTTTGTGTGTCTCTGTGTGTGTGTGTGTAGATTTGCTGGTGATAAAGACGCGTGGATGTTTGTAGTGAGTTTATGCATTCAGCGTGTGTATGGCAGCAAGTTCCTTTGCCTGTTCATATAATCATTTGCCCAAAAAAACTGTGCAGGGAGCGGAGAAGGCAGCTAATACGATCAAGCACAGTAATATCCTGGGTGCATGAGAAAAAAAAAAAAACACCTGCATTTGTAAGAATTATTAGATAAGGCAGAGCACTGAAAAGAAATAATAGAGATGTGTAATATACACGGGACTCTTGGCTGCAGCAGATAACATTAACTTTGAGGTTTGAATGAAGATGTGTTTATACGGGTTGTGATTCTTCCTGAACTGCAATACAAGAGGAAATTACTGAGAGGAGCCAAGTTATTGCCGTCGCTGCACTTAGCAAACAGCAATAGTTTCCTACCTTCCACAAATGACTGGGGATCCAACCAACACTAAGTCCAGCATTTAAATTCAAATTAGCTCCGACTATAACCATGCATTTTATGACGTAAAACTATACTTGGCAACCAGATTTTTGAGCTGGTCCACTGTTCCACGACCGGGATGAACGCCATATTGCTCTTCCTGTATCCAAGGTTTCGACAATCAGACGGACGAACACTGCTGGAGTCTTCCAGTAAGATCATGGAGTCCCTGGTAGGGACACCTTGCAGTGCCTGTCCCAGTAACTCCAAAGAGGAACGGTAATCTGAACTGCTGTTCAATGCACAAGCACGGGCAACAGTCGGTACTCGTTCCAGTTCCAGCATAGAGGGTCCAACCTCTCAAAAGAAGTTTGGTTCCAGAACCCAGACTGTGCGCCGAGGCGAGGCCGACTATATCTAGTTGGAAACGCTCAGCCTCCCCCACCAGCTCCGACCCTTCCACACGCGTGGAGCGACATCGCATTTCCCCATTACCAGTTTCTGCAGCCGGGGCTGAGACCGCAGGCCAAGGCCACCAGATCCATAATGCACCAGAGACATATAGTTCCTCCTGCAGGTAGTGGGCCTTCTGGAGGACGGACCCGTGTCTGTGTTTCGGGCTGGGCCCAACCAGGAAGCAAATCTTGCAGGTCAAAAATACATTTCGGTCTCCACTTCTTGCCAGTCAGCCGATTTACATTATTTGGGTCCTCATTAGCTCCACTCTCTCCAGACTTTCCTTTAAGAGTTATTTTGTTTGTGACCGACTGTCGACTTTTTTGTCTTTCCAGCTTCTTCAAATTAAATAATTTGACTTTACGTAATGGGAAAATTACTTCTGATTCTGGCTCACATTAAACAACTGGCTCACATTAAACAACATGCTTTTGGTAGTGTATTTAATGAGCACGTCTGAGTGAGCAAAAGCAACAATCTAAACGGGTTCAAAGTAAATGCTGGTGGCCAGAGGCAAACACAAATATGATCCAACCAGGCTCGCTTTCGCTTGCTGTATTTTCTTTTTTGAAAATTCAACACTGTTCCTACATGTCATTCAAATAAAATGTCAGTGCTATGTTTTAAGTTGCCGTTAATGGCCAGATGAATACTGACAATATTTTGTATATCAGCTCGGACACTTATATAAATACTGAGTTTCTAAATTCCCGCACCATCTTAATCTGCGCATACATTTGCTCACAATGATGCAAGCTGACAAGTTGTTTTGTCAGTAACGTCTAAATCAGAGCAAAAGCGTAAAGTGCTAAAACGTCCTCTCTCAACAGGCGCATGGCATTGACTTGCTTCTTCTCTTCCTTTTTTTTTTTTCTTTTAAAAGTCATACACACACAGCCTCAGGTGATGTGCAGCCGGCTGCATTCAAAACAGAATTCATTAAAAGTACATTGATATGCAAAAAGGCTTGAAAGGGCATTTGAAAAGACTATTTCCAGGCTGGTGTTTGTTTGCAGTCCTAATAAAGTAATTGCATAGGGTAGATTTTTCTTTTTTTTTTTGGAAAAATGTATTTTTTTTTCAAATATGTTTTCTACAAAAAGTGGTTTTCTGCCTGCAACTCAAACCATGGCAGTCTGTTCTTTAAAGTGTCAACAGATACTTTTTTGTTTCTTTTTCCCTGAAAAATAAGAGATCTCCGCCGGAATACTGCAGCGCGCCGCGTTTATTTCTCTCCTCTGCAGGAGGATCAGAACTGAGATAGAGTCACAAAGAGTCAATCGGAGGCTGACGAAGATGTGCAGTCTCGCTGGATATTTTTAAGTCATTGATGTCACAGCATCTCCCTGAGCCATTACGTAGCCTCTTTCATGAGGAAGTATCCTTGAGCTGCGACGCAACTGTGACTGGGGTTGCGAGTGGCCGGACAGATAGCAAGGAAGCAATCTGAAGAACGTAATCATGCATGAGCGCGCTAAACATATTGGTTAATACATCTTTCATGGAAAAGCAGAAGACAATTATTTGCCATTACACTGCGCAAGTCTGTCTGCCACCGGCAGGAAAGCTCAGCTCACCGCCTGTTCCTGAACACAACGCGACTCGCCAAAATATAACAACCACAAAACAGACCAGACGCAACACAGAATCAGGTCAGCCAAAAAACAAAAAAAAAACATTTACTTCACTCAGCAAAAGTCTTGTCTAGTGCCGCTTTAAGCTGTGACATTTCACAGCCAAAATGAAAGAGAAAATTACTCTAAAAATTGAAAAAAAAGCCCAAAACGGTGTTGCACAAAGGATTAACGGTTTATTTCCTGAGTGTGACTTCAAATATCAAGAGGCTCGAACAGATTTCTGCTTCCGTCTCTAATCAGTCGGCGACATCTAACGGGACGAGTTTCATATGCAAATGCCAGAGATTTGCTATTTTAAGATTGAGGAGGTGATAAACGAGTGTGTTGTGCACCACACATGTAAGAAGGCTCTAATCATATAAAGGTAGTGATCATTCACAAAATGCTGCTTTAACATAACCTTTTAGGACTTCATTATATCACGTAAGCCCTGGGATGTAAGCAAGTCTGCTGAAGTGTTGAAAACGCAGCGTTAATGAAGTACAAATACAATACGTGCAAAGATAAAGGAGCCGAGAATGGAGGGAAACAGAGGAGGATCAAGCACGGAGGGCTTGTCGAATGGGAAAGTGATTTGCGGTCAGATAAACATGCCAGAGTCATCGTGATTATCTCCTGAAATCTGTCAAGTGCTGATTATAAGACAGCAGTCAGATATTTGAATAATCTTGGGGGGATGAATTACTGAGGAGACTGGAGTTATTTCACTGATGTGGAGATATTGATTCTGCAACGTGTTTGTGAAACCCAGCGCTCTCGCAAGTATCGTGAAATTCTTCTAGGATTTAGGTTTTATTGGAAAAAGTTTTTTAAAAAAGTTTAAAAGGTTTAGCCTTCACCTTTGAGAGAGCTCCGTTTTTCATATTCACAAACACTATATTTGTCCGGATTTCTGTATTTGCACAGTCAGTATTTCGGTCCAACCGTCATCCCTGTCGATTAACCAGCCGCTGAGCGTTAAAGAATTTAATTGTCTGACTTAAGGCTCGGAAAAAAAGAGAAAAATGGAAAGAAGTAAGTTAAAGGTAAGTATCATCAAGTCCTGTCAAACTTTCCAAACTGAATTTTCCGGCTTAGCATCAAACGTTCTTCAAAAACAGTTGCACAACGCCCGCAGGATAACAACCAAATCCAGTCACGTCTGGTACATTAATGTCAAGTGACTTTTTTTTGTCATCCAGTGGCGCGCTTGTGCTTTTTAATAACTTACATAAAGATGATTCATGCGAGAGTTTGCAGAGAGTTGGGTTATTAGTGGAGTCGTTGGGTAATTAGTGAGTTTTAGTGGTTCAGCTAGGTCTGGGAAATGCAAAATTATTTTCCCACTTATGCTGCGTTGAAAAGTGTAATTGTTGCCCGGATTATGTTTATAGGTCAGTGCGGACTTTTTCAGCTGCATCAAACCAAGTCCGTGGTCTTTCACTCGCCACGCACCCTTTACTCAGGACCCAACACAAACCTTTGGCTTTGGACGGAAGCCTGGAAGTTAACATGGTTTATGCAAGCGGTCATGTTAATTACGGCAAAAGTAGTATTTTTTTTGAAGTTGAAGTTCTTTCCCTTTTCCATGTAGGTTGTGTTTTTATTTGCGTCTGTTGATTTGTATGTTTGACTGTTAAACAACTGACTTTTTCTTAATTCTTAATGTACAGTTGTGCAGAGAGAACAGCGCAGTATAGTATTACTGGCTAAGATAGTGGAGTCTGACCTTACTTGTGATTTCACTTGCTAAAGACTAATGTACAATATGTGTGGTAGCGTCATGAAATGCTGGGACCATGTGCGTTCTTCACTCCTCAGGCCAAATTTCTCCTCAGGGAGACAATAAAGGCTAACCTGCAACCCAAATTAAAACCCACTGAGCCACATTTTGCAAACCATATAGAGCGGCGTTCAAAAAAAAGTCAAATTCAAATTTTGAGGCAGATTCATTTAACATTCAAGAGCTGCATTATTTTTTTTTATACATTGATGTTGGCAATGGTCTGCTCACCAAGTGCCTCTTTGTTATCGTGCCACGCCAGATGGTTGGTCACGCGGAACCATCTGGGTCGTCTGCCTTTGCAAACTGTTTGGAAGAGGGTGGGCAAAAAAACAAAAAAACAAAAAAAAAACTTGGCAGGTGATTGGATGAACCACCTGTCTATCACCATCTTTCAAACTTCAGTCAGGAGAAGAGCGAAAACACTGACGAAGGCCTTCCGAGTTTGCTCTCCTTTCAGTGACGAAATGTTGCCCCGCTCTTTAGCGGCACCTCAGCTCACCACTTAAGGAGCCGCCATCGTGCTTGGACAAATACCCCTAAAGGTGACCAGATCCTGTTCTAGGCTGTGTTTGCTTTGGACTTGCTTTTGGATATGCTGGGACTGAACTGATGTCAGACATTTTAGCCGTTATCTTCCTGCTGTGATTCCGCTTGATCCCTCTTTCCCACATATGTGTTTTTTTCTGGTTATTTGACTTTTGGACTGTGGATTTTTTCCTGCTGTGTTTGCCTCACCTGAGAGCCTTCCCCTTTATGGACCCTGCCTATATTGTAAGCTCTGTTTTATGGACTTCCCTCTCCGATACCTGCACATGAGTCATTTCGATCCCTAGTTGGCGTGAAAAGACTGACTGTGGCAGTCCGCGGTGGTTCGGGCACAAATAAATTGATGTTGGAGCCTTCTAAGATGTATTCTCGAGTGAATCCTGATTTTGTGGACATATGCACCCTAAACTGCACCATTTGGTGATGTAATTGTTGTAGGTTTTGTAATTGATGACCAGGTTTTGCACCTCTCCCGCTGTCAAATTATGGCGTGTTGCTTTCTATCCTCCAAACAGGCTCAGTCACAACAAGTGTCTGCAAACAGATATATATCCCCAAAACATGATGAATGTTTGATCCACGCTGAAACCACACACACACTCAGACCTCACTTCCCTTCCCCACGTACACAAATGCTTGCACACACACACACATGCACACACAGATACATGCTGACACCCCCATAAACAGTGTTGAATCTCCACCATATACAGCCCCAATTGTAATCCAACAGCCAGTTGCTAGGCAACGTGGGAACTTGTACGAGCACTCGGGTATCATGGCCCACCATGGATGGGGCTGCCGGGTGAAGAGGTATTTTAAAGAGGTATTCTTGAGAGGGAGAGTGGAGGGGAATGACTGTCACTCAACTGCTACTCTGATGGAGATTTGTTAACCCCACCTCCAACTCCCCAATCAGATCTCCAATCATCGTGAGACCCCAAAGTCAACATTAATACCACCTCAAGAGCAGTTTTATGAGAGAGATTGTCATGTTAAGTGGAGGCACAGCAGTGGGAAGGGAAGAAAACATATTTCTTCACTGTCTGTCTTCAGACCGGAGATGTTTTCGCATGTGAAGCCCAGAATGCAGGATTAAGTGATGAATCTTGTCTTTCAGAGAAGCGTTACATCCTTTGGTTTTCTAAATTCAAGAATTAAATGTGGCGGTAACTAAAACTCTGAGTGCAACTAGCTCGCGTCTTAATTATTTACTTGTTTGCATTAGATTCCTCAATATAATTTTTGGATCCCAAATGCTAGGAAAGACACGAAAATATTTTCTTGGAATATTTCCAGATCGCAAATCAGTGGCTTTAAACACGTAATTGATCGCATAAACGATGAAGAGAGGCATTTAATTCTCAAACTGCTGAAGCTGGAGACGATGTCTAGCACTCCCTTGAGTTGGAGGACGACGGATTAGCTCCAGCGTAGCTCCAGCAAAATGCTGAATGTACTGAGACTGCAAGATTTCTGAGAGAAGCTCGGACAATAACGAAATACACACACATCGCAGGGTTTCTTTACGCAGACACCTGAGCATTAAAGGTTTATTGGTGTTCTAGGAATAAATCAGTCCGGCGAGGAAAAGACCTGTGTGTTATCCAAACCGAGGAGACCTGGCTGCAAAGCTTGCATTGTCAATCCTCCTTTCATGCATTTTTCAGATCCTCCATCCTTCATCGCTAAAAGGTGACCCGGGAGTGAGCTTGTCAGGCTTATTCAAGCTTACTGTAACTTCCGCCTGTCAACAAGCAGAACTCGACTCACCATCGCAGTGGAGAAGAGGGGCCGCTTACTGGAGCTCCACTACGCCAAAGGGGGCAATTTAAAAAACATTATAATCACATGAGGACAAATGCCTCTGACTTGATAATTAGCTGTGGTGAGTGGGGGATATCTTTGATGCTGTTTGGTTTGGCTGCAATGCAATGGCATAATGCTCTTTTTCATTATACTGTTTCCAGCTCTCTCTGAAGCCCTTTCAGGAGTAAGGAACCGCAAACATTCATCATTCATTTCAGGGTTAATGGTTTTAGCTGATGTCACGGAGCAAAAAAAAGGATGTTCTGTGTGGAAATGCAAATGCACCCATATCTGTGCTGCCACACAAACACATTACATACAAATCGAAAATGTTGCCTGTAATATAGTTCGACGTTTTGGAAAACATATTTATTCATTTTATTGCTATGCACCTTTTAGGCACAAAAACACAGGTTTTGGGTTGGGAGAACATTGTGTTGGGAAAACACTGAGTATATATATATATATATATACTCAGTGTTTATATATATACTCAGTGTATATACATTGTGTTTCCCAACACAATGTTCTCCCAACCCAAAACCTGTGGGTTTTGGGTATATATATATATATATATATATATTGTAGATAGTATATCTATATACAGTAGACACATCAAGTAGCCATAACATTATGACCGCCAACAGGTGAATAACACTGATTATCTTGTAATAGCACCTGTCAGTAGGTGGGATATATTAGGCAGCAATTTAACAATTTT
>CAAKHG010032413.1:16560-27938 GCA_901007715.1 Dactylopterus volitans
GGCACAGAAGCAAAATCAGGTGGAACCTTTGATTTATTGGTGGCTGATAACCTCTTCAACCTCATCAAGCTGCTGGTGGTCCAATCAGACCACCAGTTCATTAGACACGCTGTGAGGCTACAGCACATAGCACAACTCAGAACACCTTTTTTTAAACTTCAAAAGAGAATAAAAGCAGTACGAGACAAACTTTTAGACACTTGTCTCTACAAGAATCTTTCAAAACAAGACAAATGGACATTGTTGCACACTCAGAGCAAACGAAACATGAGTAGTTATTACACCACCATATATAACCCACCATGTCAGTCCTCGAGAGCCGACTCAAAATCGTAAAGTTTGAAAGGAAGTCGCGCTCCTCGCAAAATACTGACATCATGGTATGCTTGTCTTTTTTATTCTTTTCCTTTTATGCAGATTTTCATGTATCCCTTTTGAAGATGACTGGCGTGTGCCAAAAGTGAGTTAATAGCTACTTGCTGCAAGAAGTTTAATCCACGCTGTGGTTCGCGGTAAATGCAAAAACACTGGCTAATGGTGAGCAGTGAGACTGAGCGACTGATGGCTAGTAGGAATCTGGCTTGTCTTCTCCCCTCCTTCGCGTCCTCCATCAACATCTCCTCTGGTCTTGCTGTGTCTTATGGAAGCACCAAAGTCAAACTGCCTCTCCAGGATCCCCCAGGCAGTGGTTCTTATACTGCATGCTGGAGGACCTCCATGTCAACATCAGCACTTGTACCGCTGATCTGAGCATCTCCAGCATTTTGGTCAACACTGCTGTCATCGTCATCATCATCATACTCATCATCACTTTCCCAGTCAGTGCTGTCGTCAGAACTACTGTCAGCAAACTCATCCCACCATCGGAAGTCATTGATGCTTCTCTCCTCCTCCTCCTCCTCCTCCTCCTCCTCCTCGTCATCTCTTGAAATCTTCCTGATTCCTCCAGAGAGAAGGTGTTCCTCTTCCTCTACATCCTGGTTGACTGCAACGCAAAACCCAGCCCCAAAACCTGCATCCTCTGCATTTCCATCTTGATCGTCACCAATACCAACATAGTTATTATCAATGGTGTAAAGCTCATTGTCATCGTTTTCATGATTGTCATTGTTGCCAGTGTCACGTTGGTTGTCTGGGTCATCATCATCATCATCATCATCATCGTCCATATTTTCTCTTGAAAGGTTAAAGAGAATTGCCATCCAGGCATTGATGTTCATGTGACGGTCATCAGTTGGTAAGTAATTTCCTCTTGGGACATAAAACAGCGGAATCACGTTGTCTGCAAGATCGGTTAGACAAACATGTCGCTGTTAGCATCCGTATGATTAAAACGGGGAACTTTCACCTAAATATATTTTGGAGAGATGACAAAAATGAAATGAAGAAGCGAGGACTTACAGTTGCCAGTATTATGGAGTCCATCTCCTCTTCCGTCCATTTTGACTACAAAAAAGCTCATTGTTATGATCAGTAAATCTATTATATTTCAATCTCACAATGTTTTCTCAAAAATTGAATTTATATTTATCACATTTGAGTGTACATTAAATAATTAGCCATCACTTAACTTTGATGGTTTCGTACTAATCTGGTTTTCTTCCATTTAAATTAGCCCACACCAGCAGACTGATGGGACTCAATGGTAAGTGAAAAGTTTTTTTAAACAATAAGGAAAATTAAAGAAATACACAGGCAAAAGAAAACATGCTGGCTGGTTACAAGGGAATCACACGAGGCATAACTGTAAATTTAACACAATCACTGGAGACACCAACAAAGTGATGTTAACATTTTAAATAAAGTCTACGTTACAATGGTGTGTCTGTGTTTATAGACTTACTCTAAATCCCAGGGGCTGGTCTATAAAGCGACAGTGTACAAAACAGTTTGAGATTTTTCTTCATGACAAAACAGCATGTAGGAATGTTATGGTCATGAGCTGTGTTAGTCTGAACTAAACTGCATAATCCCATACTGGTTTCTGACACTAATCTCTATTGATCATAGTTTTAATGAGACCAAAGCGAAACTCCCCTTTGCGGTCATAGATTTCACGGGATCAAGGCCAAGCTCACAATCGCCATCACAGGTTTTATCAGATGCTGCGTTCTAGACCTATGGCTTCTCTGTCATGACGCAGCTTGTCTGCTAAGAATTTCGTTCTCATACAACTAAATAGCGTTCTGAAGTACTCTTTGAGCTCAACACATTTAACATCCCAATGAAAAGCCGGTGATGTTCTCGATCAGCTGCGCCCCCGTTCCTCCTCCCGATGGGGGCACCTGATGGTGATACTTGGCTCTGATCAACACATGTGGCTCTCATCATCAGGTGTGCCTATACAGCTGTGTCGCGTGGCCTCTTTGATTTCTTTTTCTGTGCTTTTTTGAATTATTACTTAGGGATGACGCGCAAGGCCAGTAAGAGACAAGATGGCATCAACACTATGTGCAAAAGGAGAGAGTAAGGAGAGGGTATTGATAAAGGACAAAATGAAACAGCACAAAAATTGCATATTGGCACATTGAGTTTTGATGGTATTGGGGGTGCAGTGTGTGTTTGTGTGCGTGTGTGTGTATGTGTGTGCAAGGGTGCCGATTTTCAGGGGGGACTTTTCAGGACCTTTTCTGAATAGCAGTTTCTAAGGGGGACACCCAAAATGCCACCAACTATCCTGTTTAGCAAGAGAAGGCCCACAAACTAGTATTAAATGCATTGAAACGCTTCTTCATACTTTCCCACCCATTACTTAGCTACTGATTTTGTTTTTTCTTAAAGTTCAGAATGCGTGCAGTTGCCAGAGCCTGCGTGACCGTGTTTGCTGTCTTGATGAATTGTTTCTTCCCTTGTTTTTAGAGTTATAAACAAAATTACACCATGGGAACCATTTCAAAGTTAGAAAACAGTTTAAAATTTGGGTTAGATCTATTCACCTAATTATATTATAGACATGTTGCTGTTACTATCTAGAAAAGCATTTTGGTATTTTATCAAAAATTCAGTGAGTTATGTTAATTAGTGGGAGATCGATCCCTCGATGACTCTCTTCCCGTTCTTTTGTTGAAACAGCTCCAAGAAGTGTCTGGACAGAACACCAGGTCTCATGTGTAGACAATTTATTAGGATCATATGCAGAGAAAATACCCAGCTTGCCATGCTGGGGGATCCGTCTCCGTACAAATATGCAGGTTGATGTAGGTTGATGCCCCATTCGGCTCACTCACTGACATTATCTCCAAAGACATCTTCAATGGGACTCGATGACATCACGTAGTCACAGACACAGTGGCTCCGTGACACTATACAGAGGCTCAGTGATCTTGCACAATAGATAGCACAGTGTCCCAAGAATATTATAGTCATGCTTTGACCAACTATAACGCAGAACTTGAACAATTATCTAACAACCATAATGCACCAGGAGATGCAGCGGCTACTTTCGCGTCGTCGTCAAGGTAAAGGACCAAACAAAATGCAGTTTGCCCTTTGCGGTATTGATATGGACTTGATATCGACTGTTTTGTACATCCATGGGTGTTGCCTGCACAGTGGGAATTAAATGATATAGCTACAGACTGCTAACTTGTCAGTGATAAATATCAATAGGGGCACAAAAAGGCTCAAATGTAGCGAAAATGTTCTTTGCGCTATGGCTGAAGAAAGATGAGTATTCCTCATGGAAAAACAAATATCATGATTACTTTGATGTCGTGAAAAATTGAATGGAATCTGAATTAGTATAAATAGTTGCCGAAGAGCTGAATTGCCATGGTGGTGTGATACAGCTGTGATGGATGATGTAATACATTGGTGTCATATGACATCATGCAGCCTATCACAGCATGTTTGTCATGTTGATATGCTATCAAAGCAAAGACATTAGTTGATAGTAAAGGATGTCAATTTATTTCAATAGCAGTTTTTTTTAATAGAAAAAGCTTAATATTCTAAAAAAAAAATTATTAAGAATTTTGAATGGAAGAGTAAATGCCCTTTAAATGTTTAACACTGTGGTAGGTGGACGGTTTCTGTGGCTTAAACTAGCCGGACATAGCTAGAAAGCACAAATCCTAACAGAATTAGTACAATTAGCATTCCCTGCAGAAAATGCATTGAATACTGAAATGCTGAAAATTGCTGAAGCAACAAGAAAAAAACAGCTTATTTGACACATAAATGTCCTGAGCACTGCAGCTTAAGAAAGCTGATTTTTTTTTTTTTATAGTTATAAAACGCAGAAAAGAACCTAGTATGTGTTGATGTCACAACTATCTGACAAACGATATCATACAGTCAAAGCATGGTTGCCATGGTGATGGTGCAATCAACTTGGGTAGCATCAGCAACATCAAAGCATGTCCATTCATATCATTGGCACCATCGCTTTTTAAGAAAATGGTAAATACAACAAAAAGGTAAAGGCTATGGTCCTCCCACTCAAATGCATTAGAGTTACAAAGTATTAGGGACACCTCTCAGTATAACCCAGTACAGTTCAACAGCATCACAAACTACAGTCCAAATAGCAATCATTAAAATGTCATTCCCCCTCAAACAGATTCAACATAAATTTAATATAAAACTCCTGAGGGGAGAATTTATTGCATTATATTCTATGGTAAGCATGCAAGGGTCATAATGGTTTACTTGGTCAGTTTATATCATTGTTGTTTTAAACTTGCTATCCTTCAAAAATGTCAGTTTATTCCTTTAATACAGGATTTTTTTTTTTTGTGGGTCACATTTTTATGTACCATTCAACATGTTTATCCTTTTGTTAAAAAAAAATGAAACCAAAGAAGCCTAAAAAGTGTTTTATTTTTTTAGTGAAATGGATATTTGAATGAAAAAAATCTTCAAAACTATTTACAAATTTGCATCAATTGCTTTGCTCTCTTGACCTATTGAATGCTGGGAAAACACACACAAACACACACATTACAATGGACTACTTGAACTAAGGCTACCCGGCTAAACCCCCCTCAAAGCGCTATCAATCTAAAACATCTTGTGAACATTGATATATATCAACAGGCAGCTTGCGTGCTCATGTCCAGGTAGGACCCCTGGGGTGGGCGTGGCCATGCTGGTGTCTGTAAAGATGCCTGAGTGGGATAGAGAGGGACGAGTGAGGGTCCTGACAGAGCCGGAGAGGGTAGGATGAGAAGGCAGGGTATAGGGCCGGTGGAGCGGTGGATGAGGGAAGTGATGGATCCAATTGAGGCAGAAGAGACGGATGGTGCAGCACCATCTCCGAGCGATAGGGGCCTGAGGTGGTGAACTGAGGGAGGCCGCCTAACTCAAAAGAAGGGTAGGAGGAGGCAGAGGCGCCATTAGGCAGGTTCTGAGGGTGAGCTGCCAGTGGCAGCGTAGCGGCAGCGGAGACGGGCTGCTGGAAAGAAGAAGAGACAGCCAGGCACGAGGAGGCCTGGAAAGGCGGGTGAGGAAGGGAGGATGATGGGTGAGTGAAGGAGGAGGGAGGGAAGGCAGCAGCGAGGCCAGGAGCCTGGGGCTGGTGGCTCAGGTTTGGGAGGTGCAGGGCAGCGTGGGCTGGGCTGGAAGACACATTTGGAAATGACAAATGATTCTGCACATGTGGTGGGACCGAGGGGAAGGTAAAAGATGTGGATGCGCCGAGTACCGAGCAAGGCTGCGCGGAAGCCAGCGGCTGGTTTTGGTTGGGGAGATGTTGAGCGTTAACTGGAATAGGTTCGGGATTCGCTGGCAGGACATGTGGATAAATAAACGCCGCTGGACTTTGATCAGCGGGTGAATTATGTCCACCTGTTATAAGTTCGCCTTGTAAGGGTTGACTGGGCTGCGTGAGCAGAGGCTGAGCTGACATTTGGTCCCGCAGATCCGGCGGGCACACGGAGGGAGGAGGAGGATGAGGAGGGAAGGACGCGTCAGTGGGCGTATGGGGGCTGATCAGCTCTGTGTTGGGTGGAGGGATGGTGTGGTAGGTGCTGGAGGAGGCCGGAGAGGAGGAGGAGAGGAGCGGCTGGGGCGAGGAGGAGTTGGAAGGGGGAGGAGTGGGGAAGGTGAAGGAGGTCTGCTGCAGTGAAGGGGTG
Organism: Dactylopterus volitans; assembly: GCA_901007715.1. Lineage (NCBI taxonomy): Eukaryota > Metazoa > Chordata > Actinopteri > Syngnathiformes > Dactylopteridae > Dactylopterus > Dactylopterus volitans. Next base: position 22,635 of record CAAKHG010032413.1, read on the forward strand.
GTGGTGGTAGAGGAGGAGGAGGAGGAGAGCATGGAGGGATAGTTGATAGGAGGGATGGATGGCTGAGGATTGGAGGTATTTGAAGAGTCGGGGAGGGAGGGGAAGGAGGATGACTGAGGAAGAGGAGCTGAGGGGAAGGAGGAGGAGTTGGCCTGGGTGTCGCCGAAGCCGGCGCTGTAAGCCGGCTCAGCCATGGTGTCTGATCTGTGGAGGGAAGCAGCGAGAGCAGACTTTGATTACATGCCTCGAGAACACACAGAGGTGTAAAGGCGGCTAATGACGCAAATAAAGGAGAAATGGGTTGATGTTTGTGTGATTCAGATCACTGATCATGCACAGGGTTCGTCTTTAAGCGCACCTGAAATTGCATTACATTTAATTACATTCAAATACGCGCGCACAGGATTGAGTTGCTACATTTCTGCACGCTTACCTCTCAATTATACTGTTTGCGACCTCACTTGCTGGCGCGTCCGCCATCCCACTCGTCATGGGGATGCTGATGTCTGGCATCTGGGTTGCTATGAAAGCCTGGCCGAGGTCCAGAGGCTGCTCTGGGACTAGCGTGTCCTGGTAGGGGGCCTCCTCCGGTTGATAACCACAGGACGGGTCAGGCAGCGTGGGCAGCGAGGCCATGGCGAGGGCCTGCAGGTCCGGCCCGGCAACGGCGGCGACAGGTGGCGCCAGAAGCTGAGTGGAGTCACACGGATCGCTGTCCACTGAGACGGACGACGACAAATTGGCGTATTAGGAGCAGACAGACCTGGGAAGGAAATGCATTTTAAGGAGCATCAAGCACCAAGCTCACCTATATCCAAGGTTTCTGTCAGGACGGCCATTTTTCGCTTCTGCCTCGCGTCTCTTTGTCTGCAGGTAGAAAAATCAAGTAAGAACCCTCAACGCTGCATATGCACAGGCGGGAAGCGTGTGTGCGCGTTTGACAGTGATTTACTTTTTGCTATTCATGCCTTCCTCTCTGAAGCCTTTGGCAAAGGGGTTGGAGTTGATCTTCAGCTCTGTGATCTGGAAGCAAAAAAAAAAAAAAAAAATAAAGGACTGGCATCAGCACCTAGGAGCTCTCGTCTAACCTCGAACCACGCTCGCAGAGCTTCATGTCTCAAAACGCCGCACCTTGTTGTTCTGGTAGGCGGTGACGGTGATGAACTGGGTTTCGGGGAAAATGAAGGTGTTCTGCCCGCCGCTCCACCGCAGCATGTCCCTGGCTTCGATCACGTGAACCCTGGGCTGGTAGCGATGCAGCGAGTGGAGGATGATCTGCAAACAGTGGAGCGGGAAACGAGGTTGAGGCACCATTAGAGAGAAGGAGCCCCGGTAACGCTGATGCCTGGGCGCCGTAGCAGCTCCACGTACGTGCCCCTGCGTGTCCAGCGTGTTGTTGGTGAGCTTGGCGTAGTGAAAGGAGATGGTGCGGCTCTGCCAGTGAGCGCCGGTGGCGGGGGAGTCTGGGTGGATGAACACCCGATCTGGCAGCCTGGCCTCTGCCCCGCCCACCGCCTGCCAGCCTCCACCTTGGAAGCGATAGCGGGAGTTGTCCACCGGGATGATGTCCAGGAGGAGGATGTAACGAAGGGATGGATTCAGGCCAGACAGCTTCAACCTCAATCCGGGGAACATCCGTCTGGGAGATCAGGGAAAGTCAGGCGATGTTTCGGTTTCAGCGAGGAAGCAAGTTGCAAGCTGGGAGGACCGCGCCGACAAAAATCGCAAGGGTCAAAAGAGTGAGGTCAAAGGTCGGCGCACTCCACTCACTCACCTGCCCTTCTTCGTGATGATCATCTCTGTGCCCACTGAGCTGAACTGTTTCCATAACGACGAGTTCTCCAGCTCCATCTTCACCTCGTCTTTCGGGGCCTTGGTGGCAGGTTCCGCTGGGACAGGGGGAGGGGCCAGCAGCCTCGGGGGCAGGGCTTTCGCTGACACGTCACATGCCGGGGGGAACAGTGGCATGTGGGCCGGCGGCTCCCGGTCTGTGGCAGCAGGGGGAATCACCAAAGCAAAAAAAAGTGGTGCCCGCAGTTTTATTTCTGTGACTTCTATGAACCAAATGGACCAATCAATCACAGGTTTGCAGCGAATGAAAAGGGCGTTCAACGAATCCGAATGCCCTTTGATGTGAAAATTTAATGACATACGTGAAAGTTAACGACATTTCTAATGGTGTAAACTTGTTAAAGCACCGATTGTTCTTTGAAAGGTCCAGGGGCAACAATAGTCCAGGTTCAGAAGTGTGCCATTAAACTTTAGATGAATACTCAATCTGCTATCTTTCCCTCTTACCTCTGTAGAAGCAGTCTCCGATCCTCTGTGGTCCCAGAGTCAAACTGGGGTACATGTCCACACTTAGCATTGTCCTTCTTTGAATATGTCCCTGCACTTATCCACTCTCCCCGCTGCAAAGTAACATTTCACTCCCAAATCCACTTCTTCTCCAGATTCTCGTCTGCTGTCTGGAGCTGAGTTCTGTCCTCTGGTACCTCTACTCCTGCTTGTCTGACGTCCTTCGCTCCAAATGCCCACAGTGATGACTCGATCTATTAAATAGGTGTGTGGGGCTTCACACATTTGAGGACCAAATGGCCGCATCTTCTCTTCACACTATGCCCATTCTGGTCTTTGTGGCCTTCCCAAGAAACACAAGCATTCAGAACAAGTGGTGAGAAAATAAAATCAGCTCGCGGAGAGAATATCCACGTGACGTGCATTGTGTTGCGCGAGCAGAAGCGCGAGCAGAAGTGTACCTGTACTACCCCGAGTTATTTGCATTTTGAATATTTTGTACCAACTTTCGCGTCGATGGATTTAAGAGGCTTTTTTTTCTTTGAAGATTAGGAATTCAAAGATAACAGAATGTATGCCTCTCTTGCTAAACTGATTCTGCCAGAAACACGAACCCCATCTTGACAAATGAGTCAAATGAGTTCTGTTTTTGCCCACTACACAAAATCACTGTTGGTTCTGCAGTCACAGGGTATTTTTTTTTTAATGCTGCCTGCAGCCACGTGCCCACTAATGATTAGTCTGGTAGTAATTAGCTGGAAAAACAATCTTATCACCACTTTTGGCCTTAAGTAGTCCAAGTTCAGATTTGATTACTAATCCAAACAAGAAAACAAGATGCATATTTTTGACGTTCCCCTAATGACATAACACTACCAAAAAATAAAAAAATAAAATACAAAAAATAAGCTTTAACCCATTTGGACACTGAAAGCAAATAAGGATGCTGTACGTAAAATGTTTTTTTCCCTCAACAGCCCACGGGCATTTTTAAACGTAACTTTAATCCAACTATATAATAAATAATGATTATGTAACACTGGCAAGAGCACTTCAGTTGCATAAATAAGTACTTTTACGTTTGATATCTCAAATATATTCTATTAACAGCACTTTAATGTGATGTGCTTGCACATGAGTTTGTCAAACACTTATAACTAAGGCAACATTTTCTGCCACTTTTTCTTGCGTTGAACACCGCAAGAAAAATTTAAAACGCTTAACTTTGACGTGTAATTGAGTATTTTTAAACTGCACCGTTGCTGAATTAAGTTTTAGATACTTTTGCGTACTTCTCATTTTCTTTCTCATTAACCAAAATCTCTACATTTGCCCTTGCGAATCAATGAATGCTGGAGATCCTTTCCAATTTGATTTGCGTCTTTCCATATAAATGCACAGAAATCTGGTCGTTTATTGGCAGGTCCCCTGTGGGTTTTTGATGACTTCCTCTCAGCAGTCTGTCCATTAGTCTGTCAGCAGGGAGCCACGTCATGAATGGAGGTGAAGGAGGAAGCCAGTTTGCCAGCAATTTGGCCTCTCCAGAAACACAAGTGTCTAGAGGTTTAAATCAAAGCGCTGGAATAAGGCTTGATGTTAGGGTGTGGAAATGATAAGAAGCGTTAGATCAATGACGGAATCACAAACTGCAAACCGTCCTGTGCGTGAAATATCGCTGAGCGGGCAGGATTCAGAGTTATAACACAATAAAAACAAACAGTTTAGAACGTTCACTTCACAAGCAGAATGACAAAACTGCAATAAAACGTCAGCAGAAGTAGAGCTGTATTAACGAAATGCCCTTCACACGTAACACGTCATTATGCAACAGAGACATTCATGCGAATGCTTTGCTCTTGTTTTTTTTTTTTTAAGTGAGCGATTATTGAATATTAGTGTTGAAGGTGGTAAAGAAGGAGCTGATTTGAATGATTCCACTTCAACATACGTTTTGCGCATAAATCCAGTTTTTCTGAATAGCCAGTAAAGATTTAAAAGGATTGAAAATCTCGGCTCACACCCTCGGGCGACAGCCTGTGCGGCGCGTGCTCGGGAATGCCAATGCAGCTCCAGGCTAGTAGGATAACAGCGACATTTAGACCAAAGTAACCGGAGTAACTGGCGCCCTCTCAAGTCAATTTTGAAAGTCGGGGCTCAGGGACACTTGGATGATGTCACAGGAGCGGTATGGAGCTTCATGTTGTTTTTCTATTGTTTTTTTTCACATTTCAAGTGGCCGCCGTTTACGTCAACGGAATTGGATTTGGCTGCAACACTGTTTACCCCTGATACTCCAAAAGTGTTTTGTGTACTTGCGCGCCTCACCCTCCCCTCCCCTCCCATCGCTATTGTGGCGAGTCGATACTGAGGGAATTCTCTTTTTGGGGTGAACTATTCCTTTAAATAAACTCAATGAACGTACTCAATCACATACAAACAGAGACACATACACCCATACACCCCATCCCCAACCTCTCTCTGTCTATTAGTATTTAGCTCAGTAGTTGTAAATTTACAAGCTGGTATCTGATGCCCTTTCGTTGCTTAAATATGGACAACAACAAAAATCCTAATCCTCATCCTCAAAATTGTTTCCAGTGCTTCCACTGATGTTTTTTTTTGTTGACTTGTCCAAGCAGTGGCTTGCAGATGCAGCATAATTAAAGCCTTAACTACAATGACCTTTTCTTTTCTTTTTTTCTTGAGCGGACCATTTCCCACAAACACGAAGAACAGGAGGGAAAAGTGGGCTGAAATCTACCTGCTCGCCGGCATTATCGCCAGTATGAGAGTGACAACTGGGGTCACTTTACGGGAGTGAAGCATCACTGTTGGTAGAGTTGGTGTTTTCCTTCTCCATTTGTGTGTGCGCGCGTGTGTGTGTGTGTGTGTGTGTGTGCGTGTGTTTGTGTGTTGTGGGGGCTAAAAAAGCCAGCAGGGGTAGAGGGGAAGTGGAGGTGTGAACAACCAACAATAGAAAGATCATTACACCGACGGAGGCCCGCG
>CAAKHG010032415.1:0-25000 GCA_901007715.1 Dactylopterus volitans
ACAGGAAGAACATGTTGTATAATGGTAGGCATGTCAAAAGTAGTATTAGAGGCAGTGAAGGCTGGGCCGAAACATGGAATGGAGAGGGTATTTAAGGGGTGAGAGCGAATCGGTGTGGTGGCTTTAGGGTCTGGAAACAGAAGTGGGGCGTGGAATAGCACTGCATTGTGATCAGAAACAGCAAAAAATACACAACACTACATTCAAATAGAAAGAATACAAGCCATCATATACCACACAATGCTCCCACTGGAAGGTCCAATATTTCTGTGAAGACCAAGATGGCATGAGATGGGGAAAAGTGGTTATCGGGTCACTTACATTCAGCACTTGACATGGTGGATGCTGGGTCTGTGGTTGTAACGTCTGGTGCTGTTGTAGAGCTAACAACAGGGACCGGCGGGGGCAGACCAGGGCAGGTGTGGCTGATGTCAGCATCTGGCCCCCTGGAAGTGAACTGGACAAAGCCTGGCTTATCAGAGCTGATGTGGGAGTTGATCCAGGACTGGTAGCGGGAAACTCTGGAGTAGACTCCCGGCAGATTGGGCCGAGCACAACCGAAACCAAAACTGACGATTCCAGACTGGACCCAGAGAGAGTCCTGCTTGCTCATCATGGGACCTCCTGAGTCCCCCTGAAGACGTGGAGATGGAACATCTCAGAATGGCAAAAAAAAACAAAACAAAGAAACCCCAACCACCCAGATATTTAAAACACAGTGTGGAATTAGAGGAAGTCTCCAACCTGACAGGAGTCTTTTCCTCCGGCCAGAACACCAGCACAGATCATGTTGTCTGTGACTGTGCCGACTCCATTCAGACAGTTACACTGTCTGTTTCCCAGAACAGGAACCTCCACTTCTTGCAGAGTTTGTGGGAATGGTAATGACACTGAGGGGCCAACAGAAAGACAAATCAGTCGTTTTTTGGGGGGTTTTTTTAGCCCACATGAGCAATATGACAATAACCATCTTTATGGCAAGACCAGCAGACTCACCTCCTCCTTCCCCGACTGCGCCAAAGCCAGTGACCCAGCTGTCGGTGCCGTTGTTGAACACACTGCCACCGGCTGCCAGACACACAGGTCTGATGTAGTCTGTGAACGTGACTGGTGAGGAGAGTCTGAGCAGGGCGATGTCATTGTCGCTAGTGCCGCTGTCATACTCTGGATGTAAAATGATTCTGGCAAGAGTTCTGGACACTTCATTTGGGTTCCTGCCCTGCAGGCTCTGACGGCCCAGAGACACCTGCCATCTGGACGTGCTTGTACTGTAGAACGAAATAAAGAAATGAGCGAATCCAGTGTTTTTTCAATGCCATGTGAACAGAAGCGTGCTCGGATGCACAGAAAAATGCATCCTGGACTACGTCGGTCACTCACCTGGAAAAGCAGTGAGCAGCAGTCATCACCCACTCTCTGTTGATGAGGGAACCGCCACAAACATGGAAGCCAAACCTCTGCAGACTGGCCTGCCAGGGCCAACTTCCCGCTGGAGCATCTTCACCCCCAACGATCCTGGCGTTCAGCGGAGCGATGCCACACACTGCAGAGATCATCAGCATTGTTAACGGCTTAGGCTTATTTCTCGAATTGATCAATCCAAAAGTAACAGTATTTAAGATAGATTGCTATTTAAATTATGCTCATTTAAAATGGCCTGTCTTATTTTTATAGAAGAATAATATCTAACATCAGAGTAGTTTATTGGATGTAAAGTTGGAACTTACCATCAAGCTGAGCTTGTGATTCTGGAAACAGAGAATTCAGTTGGGTGAATGACATCACGGAAAAATGCCCCATAAATGCAATAAGAAATTGTTCTTTTTTTTAATTTTATGTAGTCCATTAACTAATTTTTTAGAAAATGCATCTCGTAATTACTTCAATTTTCATTTCGCTGACCACAATTTTCTTATGATTCTATAATTATTATCATCCCACAGTCAAATAGATGTCTGCACTTGTATTTCTACAGCATCAACATTGGTTTTCTCAGCAGCTTCTCTTCAGGAAGGACTCTTCATGGTTGTGACTGTAAAGGCGTAATTGTCTTGATTCTTTTCCTTTTCAAATGATAATATATAACTCGCTGCAGACAATTATTGTCTATATATTTAAGGGGGATTTATAACAGAGTGTGTTCCAATGCTTTTTTGCCCAGATATCTTCTCACTCATCAGCAAATGTTTGAACAGGCTGTTTATCATAACCCTTAAAGATTCATTCACTTTCATAACTGCAGAAAAGATTTAGGTTTTGTTCGATCCTGAAACAGCCTTTTGATGCCTTTGCAGTATTCCTCAGCTCTTCCCAACTCTGGCAGGTTACACCTGACCTTTGTACCTGTTCAGGTTATTAACTGGAATCAGAATGCCTACATTTTTTTTTATAAGGAATGGAGAAACTGAGCTTTTTAGAGTGAGGACTTCACATCTGCAGACCCACAATCACTTGTTTGTTCATAAATCTTTGAATTACACCAACATTCATCCCAACTGTGCCCAGTCAAAGTCAACAAACTCTCAAAATTTACATGTATAACCGGATAAATCGATATTGATTTTGCGTCACACCAAAGTATGCCCGTTCTATTATATCAAACTATTTTGATCGCACAGGTCAGTACAAAATATTGTCCCTGTTTATCACTTACTTGCAGATAAAAAGCTTGCCAGAGTCAACACACAGATCCACTTCTTCAAAGCCATTGTGCGACTGCACGGCTCTTGCTTGTCACGCTTTATATACTGGGTTTGACCTGTCACCTGGCTTGAGGCGTGCCCCTCCCTCATCATAACATCAAAAAAGTTCAACTGTTTCCTTGTTCCTTTTATCTGATTTTTTTGGGGGGAAAAAACCCCCCAAACAATACAGGCATGTCATTTCATATGAACAACTCTTAAAGGTCAGTGTCTCAGAGGTTAGACGCCAACACGAAGACCCAACGTGGATTTATTAATACATTATTTTTATTTGAAGTGGTATTTGAAATAAATATCATGAGCGTGGTTTGGATTTTCGGCAATAATGGCTGCAGTTTTCACAGATTACAGATCTTCTTCTGCATTAACACTGGTGCTGTTTTTTTTTTTTTTACTTTTTCTCTACTCCCATAAATGCCGCGGTCAAACATTTCACCAAAAACCCGGTGCAAAACACAACAAATACCTGTCATATCCAGCAATTAACAAATGGCAAGCAGCATTTTTACAGGACGTGACAAAATAGTCTGTTGTTTTTGGAACAATTGCAGATTTCAGCACCTTGGTTATGTCACTGGTGTCTAGAGTACATATTTTCATGCTGTGATGACAGACTTACACACAACGTCAGCTCATGGCATCTATTTATAACTGACTGTTGTAAACTGTGGAAATTATAGTACTGTTAATCATCTTAGCGGACTACACTTACAGCGTGAGGTTTATTCAAACAGTGAGGCATGCTTATTATCTTGGTTGCTGAAAATGAGTTAGTCACTACTGAAAAAGAACTGTAGTTATCTTTTCGTGCAATTCTTTAAAAATAGACATATGTGAAGGCAAAGAATTCAAGCACAGTGATGAATAGCTGTTGCTGACGTTGTTGTCAAGGTTCACGAAGAGAAAAACCCCAAAACAAACATACCATGCAGGTGCCTATTTGCTTCTCTTATGACTGCAGCCTTTACACCTCATCCATCATTCTCCGTCTTAAAGGTTAAAAATGCATTTTGACAGAAAGGAAAGGAGCCCCTGTCGTGGTTACATAACATTTCGAGATAACGCAGGATGCTTGCTGCTTAGTTGATTAAGACAATAATTATTCTTACTTTCTGTACTCTCTGTGCAACTCACGTTGCACTCACGTTGCACAGAGAGTGCGTAAGAGTCAGCAGGGGAAACTACTAAGCCAGTAGGATGGAACATGGACAAAGGTATAACCCATTCAATTGTGCGGCAGATTTGGACATTATGCAACATGGGCCTTGATGGAGGTATGCACTTCGACAGAGTACCCTTTAAGTCTTAAAAGGATTTTAAAATGTGGCTATGATTGCACCCAATACCAGAAAAAGTGACTGTGCAATGCATTTCAGTTTAATGCAATATGATTCCTAAAATATTCATGTATTTTTCTTTGCCTTCTTAATCAAAACAGAGACTGCATGCAATTCCCAGACTCAATGGCTGACGGTGTCTTTAATCTGAATGAAGACGTGCACGTTTTAACTGTGATATGTCATCGCAGTCGCGACGGCTGCGTCTGCTGCCGTGCTCTCGTTTGTCCCTTCTGTTTTCCCATGTTTTCACCAACCTGCTTGTGTCTTCGCCCCCCTGGTATGTCCGGAGGCGTCCGTGTGTGGATTAGGTGCCTCCACCTATCTCCTGGTGTCTGCACCCAGATTATCTGCTACATCTGCCCAGCATCTGCAATCACTAGACTGTGCAGATTATGGGATTGCAGCCCTCTGGGTTCGGTCATGTAAAAGCACCCCTCCCTTTATGTGCCTATACAAAGTGTCACAATATTTACCACAATAACGCCTTTATGTCAGTAGTTATAGTTTTATCTGTCCAGGTCTTAAGAGCCTCTAATAACGTGTGTGCCTGGCCACCTCCCACCACTGCTGCGTTTGCTTGCCCATGCTGCATGATTGCGCTCATCTGCATCAGCCAACTCCAACCTGTCACAAAACCCTCCTCCATCTTCTTTGCGTACGGCTTTTTGCTGGCAGAAAATCCTGGTCATATCAAACAGTATCTGAATAACACACCAATTTGCAGATTTACCCAACGTGTTATCACATTTGTTTTTGTTTCTTTGTGCATCTCATGTCAACATCACCACGTCTTTACTGTTTCTCTGTCATATTTTCCCCCTTCCTTTAATTCACAATGGAATTGAATATAATAAGCATGTCTGCGTCAGCTTGGCAGGTCAAGAGGTGGGTAGGTCACTGGACTTTGTGAAAAGATTATTGTGATTAAATGGTGTTTGATGACACATGAAATGTCATTAAAAGTAATTTGCTATACATAGGCAATCACATGAGATCATGTTGCACCTCATCCTCTGAATCTTGCTGTCGCACCTACTTAAATTTCATGAAAGCAGTTCAGTCTTGGACAGTGTTTCAATCCGAGTTTTGGTGCTTCACTTCTGACTAAAATTATAATCTCCACACATATCCGAGAAAGGGGAATTAAGATGTGTTCATACTTAGATGTGCTTTCCACCCTGTTAAGTCTACTAACAGTAAAAGCATCTGATCTCACAATTATTCTCCAAAACGGAAAACCACTCAACTCAAACCCAAGTGTGGGTTTGTGTCATTTTAGCAGGAGGCGTCGCAAAGAACGAACCAATTACCAATTTTTCACACTATATCTTGACTTTGTTGCAATGGTTGACTGCATTTTATATGAAATCATTTCAAGCACATACACAAATACACACACACACACACCCCAAATAAAGAAATTTTAGGATATTTCTTGTGATTTTATTTCGAGGGAACAACGGACAAGATATGCCTTTAACTTGTTATGTAATAAATTGGATGTTGATTGCACAGTGTAACAGCTATAGAATAAGGACACCAGTGTTTAGAATGGTTCCCAATAAGCATTGCTTTTACTTTTCAAGTCTGTGTTCAACCAGCCTGGCGCCAGATAAGCCTCAGTTTACTGCATGCTCCTGAATGCAACGCTAATGCCACCAGTGATCTACCATGTGTCGCCAGAAAACAAACCTAAATGGAAACTAGAATCAGCCCACCAACTTTACATCGCCATGATAAGTTAAAGCAAAAATCTTGTCTATTGTGAAGGGGTAGAAAATGGAACCTTCAACTCCTGTTTCACACCCAACTACCATCCAAGATGGAAGGGAAGAAAGGTGAAGTCAAAATTTCTTCTAGCTAGCTGATGTCTCTGGTCATCATGAAAGCGAAAGACGCACCCTTGTCTGTCATAATGACGAGGCTTTTAAGTAAGAGCTTAGTCACTGCAGATAGATGGAAGAAATATGTCAGAGGGGTAATGAGAAAGAGGAGGTGAGCTAATGGAAAACAGCCAAATTGTGAAAGAAGACCCCCTCTCTCTTTTTTCCCCACCCTCTCTTCTTTTTAATGTGAATTCATTGACACAATGTCTTTGTGTGCCTTTTTTTCCTTTCTAATCATCTATTCCAACTGTGAGACCACTTAAAAATATATCAAAAGCCACTTAAATGTCTATCCTAGAGATTCACACACACATGGTTGGTGGAGGTCTTACCTCTCCAGGATCTCCTTTTAGTTTGTGCTTACTGTGCTTCGGGTGTTGGTCTAATCTTTGGTCTTTGGTTGAACTCTGCACTGTTCTTAGTAAATTTTAATGGAAAAGCACAATAAACAACTAGACTGTCATTAATTATGTTATGCTTCCTTGAAAACTGCACTGGACTTTGGCAGAGGGGATGTCATCCTTAACTTTTGGTGCGATGACTAACTAAATCTGGGTTGACATGGCAATGACATGAATTTAAGAGTTGAGAGGGTTTCAGGTTTCTGGAGACTGAATTAGCTGAAATGCGACTGGTTTTCTGAGTATATAATTCATATACAAGATGATCATGCTAGCAAGTTTCTGGCCATTGCTTTTGTTGCGTGATGGGTTAAAGATACATTTGACAAGGTGAAAAAAAATAGGAGGCCACTCACTCTTGTCAATAAATGTTCAAAATCCAGAGTGAACCTTCCTGCCCTTATTTTACTCTGTTCTGGGCTGTTGAGGTACACTTGTACAACCTTTAAAAAAAAAAAAAATAATACTTGTCATGCAGTTCCAGCTATTTAGTACTCGGTAGAAAAGGAAACAATGGGATAAAAAAAAGAAACATCCAGACCAGTCATTTTTATCATTTCCTGTCTTGCTGCCCACAATGCGCCACTTGAGTGACACCATCTGAGGTTTCGACACCTACGGCATCCACAAACAATCGCCTTTCTGTCAGGTTCAGGGTTTTGTTTTGTTTTTTTTTCGCTTGTATGTGCCTTCAATGCTCTTCTGGCCACAAAGTCTGTGACACTTGTTCACACTGTCCGTTTTTTCCATTTCAACATTCCTGCTCGCCACCCTCCAAAGCAGGCGGACGTGAGAGCGCAGAGCCGAGTCGTGCGAGGGAGTGTTGAAGTGTTTGTGAAAACACAGGGGAGGAGAGACTGGGGGAGTTGTGCAAAACCGCGCAAACACATAAATCAAGGTATCGACAAATTATTAAATAATATCTCCGCAAAATAAACAGTGTTTTATTTGATTTGTAAGAAAACCCTTGGCTATGATCAAAATGCTCCCCGTTGTTTGAGACTGGTGTACAAATAGGCTTTAACTCCACACTACCGTTGTATGTCTGTTTGAGTTTTTACATTTTAAATATGTGTCGAATCAAAACTTCCACGTGAAGCAATCTGCCGTATGCTGGTTAGACAAGACACATGATAGTGCTGACTGTGCATGTTCACTGGTCACTGGGGTCTGATGGAAAGGAAACAACTCCCCCTTGTGAACAATTTCTTGAAGGCACGATGTGACTGAGCCACCGTTGGATTTAAGTGAGTTGCAGGAGTGACCTTTCATCTTAAACTGAGGGAAGACACTCAAATTATTTTTTTTTGCAAATGGTTAAGAAAAAAATAACTTGCAGAAAGAAACCTGAATTTGACATTGTTTTCTGATTTCTCCATCTTTTTTTTTCAGTCATATTGCAGTTTACAGCTGATATAGAGGCTGTGCAACATCATAAATATGGGGATTTGGCTCCATCTATTGGTTAAACTAACTCCCTGCATGGCATAAACTGTTTTTCATCCCATTTATCATCACAGACGGTGGGTTTTGTCACATTTTTTGGGGACAACTTTTGTGATCGCAAACCTCACTCAAATCACATCAGATAGCGCGTCAGGTTTCCACTACAATTTACATGATATGCGTTAAATATCATATATTAGCTCTACTTTGACGGAATGATTGACAATATTCACGACCAAATTCAGTTTAGATTCTGCATTTAAATGTCCAGTCAAATGCACGATGAGATACAAAAAATGTTTTTTTAAAAATGCCTGCCCTTTTTTTGGTTTGTTTTTTTTAGATTTGGTTATGGATCTTCACATATGCAACTCTAGTCCTGTTTCTCTGATAAGTGTCCGCAGGGGTAAACAATGCAGGAACACTGTGGGAGAGAATTGGCTGTCAGATCCAGTGTTAGTTCAATCACAGGGAAGAGGAAGGTGTTGAATTTCACAAGTAATGTTTTCTATCCAGCCTTTTCCTTCTTTCCCTCAATTGCACTCTTTCGCTTCAGGTTGGTGAACAGCAGCGCGAAGTTGACGATGTATGTTGACACGCAGACCATGCAGAAGTCCCCCAGAACAAAGGCGAGAATCGATGCAAGGTAGAGTGAGCCAGCGACAGATACCCAGGAAGACAGGACCAGGAACAAGGCAGCTTTCTTGGACAGCGACAATCCTGCGATGAAGGAACACAGAGGGGTCTGTCACTCAAATAAGGGTCATCTACACACAGATAACAGTATTCTCTTATTTTGTACGTTTTTCCTGAAAAAAACACAACACGGAATGACCGCATGCTTTTGCTCTAATCACTCGTCAATGTACTGTGATTTGTAGCACACAATAACAGACTAACCTAGGCCCAGCTGCAGAGTGTAGAATAGGATGCCAAGTACACTGTTGGGCTGGTTCAGCGGGCTATCTTTGGCAACAAAGAACTGGACCAAACCAAAACCACGTCCCCATCTGCCGAAAAAAAAAGGGAAACGGAAACAGTCAGGTCAGTGCATTATAGAACAGGAGATGAACCCCGGAATGATTTTACAAGCCTGTTTCCACACAAAAAAAAAGCCAAGATACATTTGTTAAATGTAAATTGAAACAGAATGTGATGCTTTGTAAGAACAGTGAATCCTCATATGCAATTGTAAATAGCCCAAAGACACCTTTTCAAATATAATGAAACTGTAATTGACTTTTGGAAACTTATGTGCCCATTTTGGATTTGATTGCAGTAACATGTTTCAATAAAAGTTGGGACAGGGTGATGTTTACCTAAATTTGACATGGCATCGGGTGGCAAAGGGGTGGCGATGACCACATACATACACATGTAGATGGATTCAACAAAAGATCCACAAAATATTTTTTGGCGATATCGTGCCCTGTATCAACAGACTACCCAGGTGTTCTTAATGCACAGCAGGTACAGTCCCAGGCTTTAGTAAAAACAAACAAACAAACAAACAAACAAAAAAACTCACAGCTTCTTAAAAGCAGAAGTATTAATGGCAAAATGAACATTTATCACGACATGTCAAAGTTCTGCTCTGTAAAAAGTACAATCGTTGCTTCCAAGGTGTAGTGGAGAGGTATAAAAGAGTAGAAAATACTCAAGTAAAGTAGGCTACTGCACTGGAATTTCTATGGAAAGAATAAAAACAGTATGAGGTTCAGCTGGGACTGCAGCAGGTGCCCCTGCCTCGCTGCTGCCATCATCATCATCATCATCATCATGAAGTGCCTGCCTCCCTCTCTCTGAACCCTCATCTTCATCCCTCACATTAATTTCCATTTTCTTCCTCTCTCTCCATCAGTTCTCTCCTCCTCTTCCTCCTGTTCAGTCCTCAGTATTTTCCTGTCAAAAAAAAATGCCACTATTCCCAGATCAACATTTCCTTTTCATTTATAATCTCTCCTGCTACTGCGGCCTTCAAGACTCAAGATGTGAAAAGCGCTGATTATGAACCCCGTATTGCATCACCGCGTAGGGTCATGTAACTGATGCGTGTCAACATATAAAACCAGGAAAGATTTATCACACACATAAGCAGTTGTGTTTAGAAAACTCAATTCCCGGTGTGTTATTTTCCCAGTTTGACAGTAAAGGATGTAACCCGGTTTACTTTGTGCAGCCTCACTGCTGTGATATGTGAGTAAATGTATGTTTTAGTACTGCTTATTTTTCATCTAGTAAAAAAATGATCAAGCTCCTCATACCCTGACAGTCAGTTGTAGCCGTGGAAACGGTGACCCTTAAGTGTTATAGATGCAAAAGAGTTTTTGATATCTGGTGTCAAGCTCTTCTCGCCTCCACTACAGTCAAAAATAATCCCCAAAAAAAAATGCTCCTACAAAACAAAAGCAAGCGATTTCACTTTTGGTCACCAATTAGTGGACGTGCTCTTATGGCCGAACCTCCTTTAGCATACATTACACTCATTTGCACATGTGACTTTAATTAGTGTAAATAAACTTTACATGGGGAAACTAACTTCACCTCCTGATGCCCGGGGCAGCTCATGGCTCCGCTCTCCGCCGGGCTGCACAGGTTTCGCCGTGCCTGTGGGCGTGGCTACATGTCTGAGGGGCCTTAGATTAACTTCAGAATTGTTCACTTTTGGTGAAGTCGTTATTAGTCTGGATGCTTTGCGGACATGATGGTGGCTTGTTTTTTACAAGCACAGTTTGGGGCGGCAGCCAGGGGCAACGCCGTATGTGGGAGGCATCTGCCCCGCCCCATTTGCCCCCCTCTAAATCGCCCCCTGCCAGTCACCACCTCTTCCTTACACAGCACAATTTTCTTCTCTTCTTCCGCTCCATCTTGAATGAGATCTGGGTCCAGAGGTGGTTTCTGGATCATCTTCATGCGTGTCCTCTTTGCATGGCAGAGAACGTTTGTGGGTGCAGCTGCTAACTGTGTTCACGGACAGCAGGGTCCGGAAGTGCGTCAGGGGTCGAAGGTGATGCAGCGGCAGGGCCCCGAAGGTGATGGCCACCCAATCCTGTTCTTCAGACTTGTTCGTGGAGCACGGAGATGCCTTCAGATGCCCTGAATCTTTTGCTTTTATGTTTTCTACACCCACAGATTCTTGGCAATTCTACGTTGAGCAACATTACATTTAAATTGTTCGGCTGCGTTTGGGTGTTTATTTCAGCATTTCACAACTTTTGCAGGCTTTTATTGTAACTTCCTTTTTGAGACACGTTGCTGGCATCAGGTTCTCAACGAGCATTTAATTCCCACAAAACAAGGCGAAATTGCTCAGTTTCGACATTTGATGTGTTGCCTTTGTGCCATATTTGATTTACGTCGGGGTTTCACTGTTTTGTAAATCATCGAATTTCGTCTCTGGAAAAACAAACAAACAAACCCGACGAGCAGATATTATTTTGCAACCTGGAACATTAAAATTTGACTAGAAGCTTGTAAACGGGCTGTTAAACAGCGGGCGATGGGACGCGCTCCCACAGGAATGTGTTAAACGTGGCACTCAAACGTGGGTCGGAACCGCCACAGAGAGAGGCCAGTCTCTCAATACCCAGCTCGCGCGGTGCGGTGGTCCGGCCCGGGTCTCGATCTAGAAAGCGGAGGGATGCAAAGTCCTACCTGGAGGTGAAGACTTTGGAGCAGCTGACGGACTCCCCCAGGTCGCACATCGCTCTGTACTCGGGGTCTCTCTCCCTGGACAGCTCGACGTGGAGCGCGTAGACGGATAAAACCAGACCAAACGCGCACAGAAACATGCGCACTTTTCTCTCCCACTTCGGTAAACTCTGGACTACGGCAGCTGCCATGTCGGACCGGCGACACTGTGGCTCGGAATCCAGAGGGTTTGAAAGTGTGTGGCGGGGAGCGACCGGACCCCGACTGAGAGAGGCTCCTCACGTCTGGACAACGTGTTAAAAGTCACATCCTCACTTTTGATTGGTCGCCTCGACTTCGGCCCCTGCCTTTCATTGGCTGCTCGGGTGCAGATGTTTTATGGGGCAAAGGGGGTGTTTACTTTTGTCTAACGTGGACTTCGTCTGTTTGGAGTTTAAAAGTCCTTTGTTTTCCCACTCTGTCACAATCTATCTATTTATCTGTCAGCACAGGCTATGAGTGCAGTGATTCAAATTGATATCGTTAATCGTATATGTTGCCTACTTCCCACAGGTATTCCGATTTAGGGGCACTCGCAGGCGCAGACGTTGCTATGCAGGTAGGTTGTCGAAGCACCACCCAGTCCTGCGCTGGAAAACGGCGTCGCGTCCACCTCGCTCTTCGCGCCCCGCCCACCAACAACGTCCTCGTCTCCCATTGGAAGCCTTCCGCGGCGTCCCCTCATCCGATTGCTTCGCCGCATTGCCATTCAAACGCAACGCGGAACAGCACTAGGAAGCGGCAGACAAAAACAAGAGATAGCCATGCTACCACGGTTTTAAAAAAACACAATTGCGGATGTTGGAGTCGGTCCACAAGGCGAAGGACTGTGTCGGTAAATGAAACGGGTCTTTTAGTTGTTCCGTTGCGTTTTAAGTGGCCGGAATGGACGCGGTGTAACGTCAAACGTGGCTTAAAAACCTGCGCCTGAGGTAACGTTAACGAGCCTACGCCCCTGCATCAGGAGTGGGTAAGGCTGCGTCTTTACCGCGCGCTAAGTTCGCTAAATCGCTGTGCGATTCGCGCACCTTCTTAAAGACAGCGTGGCGACTAATGGATCGGACCCGTGGTCGCACTCGCGGATAGGCCAGTTTTAATCCAGAGAGCTTGTTCGACCGGCAGCTACAGGTCTGATCGGCCTATTGGATGCCAAGTTGCTGGGCAGCGCGCCGCGCGACCGCGTCTGTCCTCTCACCGCCAACCTAGACGCTTTACTGCCGCCGAACCGACGAGTCAGTTGCGTTCCGAAAAAAAACACGTACTGACCCGAGAAAACGAGTTCTGATTAGCTCATGGAAGGAAATCGTTACCTTTTAGGGAGCAATATTCTTTTATTTTTTTTCCTGCTTGTCTCATTGTAGACGCTAAACTAAATTATGGCTATTGCAAGTAAATGTCATTATGTGGCAATATGCCGTTTTCGACAACTAGTAGTACAACTGCTGGGGTGTTTTGTCAAAGAACACTTACAGCTAACACACTTTCAAACAATGCATGTACAGCTGTATTGTGATAACTGCATTCATTACTTCATATAACGTTAGAAAATAGAAATAAATACTCATATTTTTACAGAGCAAAAAAAATAATAAAAAACACATGTCAGGAATGCAAAGATGATGATTTTACATGATAGAAACGACAGCAAATCTATCTGAGAAGCTGGAATAGGCAAATATTTTGCGTATAAATGTTAAAACATTAGCATTTATTAACTTTCAGCAGAATTGCATTGCAAGTATCATCATACATGTGTCAATGTTTTGATTACGTGTAACGAACAAAGACACTGTAACACAGCTACCTATTCCTGTTTCCCCTAAAGCAGCTAATAAATCAGTGAACCAAACAAATCAAGGCAGCAAGTCACAACAGCACAAACTGTGAGACTCATCCTCGAAGCAAGTGACATGCCGACGCAAAGCCTATTTCGGACACTCGAACTTAACTTGGAATGTTTGTAATATTACTTTGCGAACTTAAATCACATCCTGATATGTATTGATACTGGAAAACTGTCTTTATTATTCTGATTCTGAATCGGTCAATCCTGCAACCTTTAGTCTGAGTCCCTGTTGCCTCACACCCACCGAAACTGTTGTTAAAAGGCCAAATTCATTAGTAGTCCAATTATCAGCCACAACATTAACATAAACTTCTCAACGGGTACTGTCAGGGTGTCTATTAAAACCTGATTGAAATATACTACTAAACTAACGTGCAGTTTCTCAGTCAAGTGAAGTAAGCTAATCAGTTTTCAATATTTGGAGTGATATTATACATAAATAATCTGCAGCTCACGTGTCAGGATATATTTTTACGAAAGAAAAAGTCAGGTTTACAAATTTTGTCTATGCTGAAGTAACAAGATTAGCAGTGTATTCTTGATTATTTACAGAAATATGTCAACTGAGGAGGCTGGAGAAGGTAGAAATTGTCAACCTGTGGTCATGTCACCTGAAAGAATGGCCACCGAAAAAAGCAGGGACGCTCAAAACCAGCGCGGCGTCGAGGCAGCTGGCACCACCACAGACACCAGCACCACCGCAAAGAACCTGGCTATACTGAAAGCGCACTCACTGGATGTGAAGTTCGACGTAGGGGAGGAGTACGATGTCATAGAAACCATTGGCACGGGAGCCTACGGCGTCGTTTCATCCGCCAGGAGACGAGACAATGGTACGGCTGATCTGTAGACATGCAGAAGCCTGTCAATACCCGACACTGTTGTGTGAATGAGTTCTATTCCCTCCATTATGGTTTTATAGCCATCAAGTCATGTTTACTTCTCCCTTTAGGACAGCAGGTGGCGATAAAGAAGATCTCCAATGCCTTCGAAGTGGTGACAAATGCCAAACGCACCTTGCGAGAGCTGAAAATCCTCAAGCACTTCAAACATGATAACATCATCGCCATCAAGGACATCCTGCAGCCTAACCTTCCTCATTCTGCCTTTAAGTCTGTGTATGTACCTTTTTTATATTAACTTTGGTGTTATGTGACACAAAGACGTAATAAGTGAATTTGCTGGTGAAGCAAATTGTTGAAAATGTTTACTTAAAACTGGATTTTGTTGTTTTGCTAAACAGTACTACAGCCAAACTGCCAGTAATCAATTTGAAAGTATTTAATATTTTTAAACCACATATAGCCGTGGTCACATTTTCACCTGTCATTAGCAATCTCTCCTACTAATGAATTAGTCTCCACCTACTGCTGTCCAGTGAAGGTGAACTTACTGTCCACTGTGTGCGCAGGTATGTGGTGCTGGACCTCATGGAGAGTGACCTGCACCAGATCATACACTCAGCCCAGACGCTCACACCAGAGCACACGCGCTACTTCCTGTACCAGCTCCTCCGTGGCCTTAAGTATGTGCACTCCGCCAACGTCATCCACCGCGACCTCAAGCCGTCCAACCTTTTGGTGAATGAGAACTGCGAGCTCAAAATCGGCGACTTTGGCATGGCAAGGGGTCTGAGCTCACATCCGGAGGAGTC
Source organism: Dactylopterus volitans (assembly GCA_901007715.1). NCBI lineage: Eukaryota > Metazoa > Chordata > Actinopteri > Syngnathiformes > Dactylopteridae > Dactylopterus > Dactylopterus volitans. Next base: position 14,966 of record CAAKHG010032415.1, read on the forward strand.
TCACTCCTTTATGACTGAATATGTTGCAACTCGATGGTACCGTGCTCCTGAACTTCTGCTTTCTCTGAATCACTATAGCTTGGCAATTGACCTGTGGTCCGTGGGCTGCATCTTTGCGGAAATGTTGGGTCGTAAGCAGCTTTTTCCAGGGAAGCACTATGTCCACCAGCTCCAGCTCATTTTGTTTGTGTTGGGCACTCCTCCTGATGGATTAATCGGTGCTATTAGAGCTGACAGAGTTCGCTCTTATGTTCAGAGTCTTCCATCGCGGTCTGCCGTGCCGTTTGCTGAACTGTACCCACAAGCTGAGCCGGAGGCTTTGGACCTGTTGGGGGCCATGCTGCGCTTTGACCCTCGTGAGCGAATCAGCGTGACTCAAGCGCTGGAGCATCCCTACCTTTCTAAGTACCACGATCCAGACGACGAGCCAATTTGCGTGCCGGCGTTCGACTTTGAATTTGACAAGCTCCCAATGAACAAGGAGCAAATAAAGGAGGCGATTCTCATGGAGATCCAGGACTTTCATCGGAATAAACAGACCTGCCGTCAGAGGCTGCAGTTCAGGCCGTTGGCGAGGGGTGACGGCAGGGCCAGGGGAGCTGCAGCACAAAGCCAGTGTAACGCTCAGACCTCCACTGTCAGCCCCACCAAATCAACACTGATTCCCATGGCTCAACGCGCACAAGTGGCGCAGCAACAGCAAATGAGAGAAGTCAAACCCCAACAGCAGCAAGACGGCAGCATTTGCACACCAGCAGAAGGGAACCATACATTCACAAATCAAATGGAAACCTTCCACAAAGACGCCGCCCCGCCTCATGTGACCCACAATTTGCCTTGCCTCACGAAGAGGGAAAGTGACCCAGTTGACGTGGACATGCCCAGTGCCAACTCCGATAGTGGTCAGCCAGAGACTATAGATTTAACACTAGTGTCTAGTCAGGATACTCCATCAGAGGCAATGAAAGACAACGAGGCACAGAAGCGGCTGCCCAGCAGTCAGGCTCCTCTGACTCAGCCCTCCCAGAGCCAGTCCATGACCCAGGCTCCCACCTCTATCCCTCCAAGGCCAGCACAAACCATGACACCCTTACCCACCACTGTGCCTTCCCTTTCTCTCTCTGTGGCACAAGTCCAGACTCTATCTCAGTCCCTTTCACAGTCGCTGTCAAAGAACGTAAGGCCTCCACCGGGCGCAGGGGAGGGAACCAGGAAGGAAGGAGCTATATCAGAAGACACCAAAGCTGCTCTTAAAGCGGCTTTATTCAGAAATAAAGCCAGATGTGGTGAGTTTGCCCTTTTTTTTTCCTAATTAAGTTTTGGGAAATATTGAACCCCACTGACATTTTATTCATGGGGTCTTGTTCCATCCTAATTTGCTGTCTTCGTTGCAGATGGAGGCACCTCTACGCTTGGCATGGACGCTGGTGCCGCAGGAGGTGCATCGTCCTCGCTTTCCTCCGTTTCCGAGTCCCGTCGGCCTGTCACTGCCCAGGAGCGTCAACGAGAAAGAGAGGAGAAAAGAAGAAAGCGGCAGGAACGAGCGAGGGAGAGGGAGAGGAAAATGAAGGAAAAGGAGAGAAAAGAGGGAAAACAGGGGGACTCACTGGGCGGGGTTCTGCTGAGTGACAACGACAAAAGCCTTTTGCAGCGCTGGACAAAGATGATGGACAGCCGCATTGAGAAAACTCAGACCTCTAATAACGACGGCGTGAAGACAGAGTGTAACTCGCACCATGGTGTAGTTATGGGTGACAGCGTCCAAGGAGCGCCAAACAATAAAGCCGACAAGCAAGCAAGAAAGTTTCAGCCTCACGAACAGTTAATCTCTCAAGTTAAACCCAACCAGCCTGCGTTGTTCCAGCCCCCCAGCAACCACCAGCAGTCGTTACTTTTCTCCATGAGCCAGAGGAAACCTCCAGCGGACATGGTGGTTGCTGTAAGCGGAGGAATAGATATAATGACCGTCACTGGTGGCCTTGTTAAGAACAGCACGCTCAAACCTCATAACGAGAGCAATGGCCCAGGTGGTTTCAACTGTTTGGGAAATTGGAGTGGACAGCAGCTAGAGACAAGAACGTCACAGCCACCACAACCAAACAGGACACCTCAGCCGCCGCCACCATCAAGCTTTCTCCAGCCTCAGCTGCAACCGCAGAGTCAAACCTTACCTGACGCCCAACCTCAGCTGCTGCCTCTGGAGAGTTTTTTAACAAAAGCCCCGACTCTGACCGCCAGAGAGACCAATGAGAATGTGGATATCGGCGGCCAGAATAACTTGAACTCCCAGGCCAATGCCTCGACTGCAAATACCGGACCTTTGGAGAAGCTGTGTTCCTCCACAGGAGAGAAATCTGGGCCTCAAGCCGCAAACCCCCTGTGCGGGGCCTTGGGGATCCCTTCGCAGGCTCACCCCAGCTTAGGATTCACAGATACCGGACAGCAAGGGGCCCCCATCGCGCCAGACATTCACACAGTAACACTGCAGCTCTCCAAGTCCCAGGTGTGGCACAGCTTTCCTCTGCTGTTTTGCGATACATGTTTTCGGTTGTCTTTGCTTGTAGCGTTTTACCAGTTTTTTTTACAGAAACATTATTCTCTTTATAGAGTAAGTGGAAATTAAGTGGACATGCGTCAGATTGCTTAAGCGGAAACGTCAGCATCGCCCGCTCGCTCTGAAGTGATCCCGGAGATAAAAAGTTCAGTTCATTCAGTGTTGTCCCCCTTTTCTTCTGCCAGGTGGAGGACGTGTTGCCCCCAGTGTTCTCAGTCACCCCTAAAGGCAGTGGGGCCGGGTACGGTGTCGGCTTCGACTTGGACGACCTCCTCAATCAGTCTCTCACAGACCTGCAGCACTGTGACCGAGACAGGTGAGGTCTAACACGGCGCCTATTTGGTCTCTAACACAGCGTTCCTGAAACCGTCGCCCGACGTTCAATTTTACCCGTTTAAGAGACCATGATCGCACCTGCAGCTATCACAGATGGTTGTTCTGACAAATGTTTGTGCTTTATATCATTCTTTTATCGTTCTACACCGGAATCATGGTTGTGGATGCTGGACTCGCACATAGGCAGTAGGACACAAAACCTTGACCCAGTTGAAAATACTAGACAGGCCCTCCATAGACTGCATTAGCTCACTGAGGCCTAGGTTTTATTTCTTGAGAAAAATATAATGAAAAACATACAATAAATGTCTATGCTGGGGTTAACCAGACACTCAGTCTTCCCCATTCATATATGCGACAGTATCTCTGGAAGAGAAACACAAAAGCTTCCCATTTCCGTAAAAATAGGAAGCTTCAACTCCTGTAGAAAAGGGAATAAGTTATTGAAAACATGCTGTCAGCATACGTGACAAACGCAGAAACCAACCGCAGCGTACACTTGCCAAGCTTAATATATAGACAAGGCGGGCAAAAACTGAGTGTCATGAGCAGATGCTCATTTTCTAATGTGACCCGTTTTTCCTTGTAGGAAAATTGTGGGACTGAGCAGCTCACTACCGTTTTTTTTTTAATTGTTACATATGACATTGAATTTTCTGTGACCATTTTGAGGTTAAAAGGTGGGTTGAAACGCACCTTTAGTGACAAGTTTTTAGAAAGCAGTCCCTGCTGTCACATCTGCTGACCAGGTACACAGCCATTTGGGAAATGATGTCCTGGGCACCCACATTGACGCGGTCACATGACCAAACCTGGACGTTCACAAAGTGTCACGGGGACCTCATGAGTTAAAATTAAGTGTAAAGCTGTGTAAGGAACTGTATAGAACATTTAGAGAGTTGGTTAGGTGGTGTGCCGCAGGGGGTCCTTGCGGGTTGACACATCTTACTGCACCACAGAGTGAGCAGCCCTTCACAGCATGTGAAAAGATGCTGGCTGCTATAACAAAGAATGGAGTGGACGCAGGATCCCAATTTATCACAATATGGTGTGTCAAAGTCAAGTTTCAGTACAGAACTGCGTCTGCTCAATCATGGTAGTTGTTAGGCTCAATACGCAACTGTTGTGACATCATCTAATAGTCTGCCTCTATTTCTCATAAACTATTGAATTATGAGAAAAAAAATTAGGTTTTATCTTTTGGCTGGCAAGAGGCCAGTTAAAATCCTGATTTTCTGGCCAAGTGAGTCATTGGGGAAAATGTTCTGTCACACACTGCTGAATTAGTATACAATTATACTAAATACACTATAAATGTCAATTTTTTTTAATGAATTGTGCTTGTGAATGAAAGGCATGTTTATGTGATCCAAAATAAATTACCACTCCTGTGTAAGTTTTCTACTTCTTCTCCCCTCCAGCTATGACTCGGCGCCCCTCTCTGCCTCCCTCTTATCTGATTGGAGCGAGGTTCATCGCATGACTCCAGCTGATCTGGAATCACTGCAGCAGGAGCTGCAGCTCGGCTCTCCCATGATCCTCTCTGATACCATCCCCCCTGATGCTTGAGCTTCTCTTTGCTGAGATTTCAAAACATTTGAATTGTGAATGTTGATTTTTTTTTTTTAATACAAAAACCTCAAGCAGAGCTGATTAACAGTAATTAATATAAAAGCTAGCTTTTGTAATAGGCATTACCAGGCATGTTTTTTTTTTGTTTTGTTTTTTACCTTCTTGACATGCTGGGATGTCTTTTTAATTAAAGACAGTAAAATGTATTTATACCATGTGAGGAAGACCATTTCCATTTTACCATGATGCATTTAAAATAAATTATTTGAAATAACTTCTCAGTTTCATGTGGACAACAAAGGGGGGAAACAGCTTCTGAAAGCCGGCAGGACACAACCCAAGTTTTGATCTAAACGCGAGGCGATACTTGAAATGCATTTTAAAAACTGATATCAGGGTTTTATTAACATAATAATTAACAATTCATTTCAAATATAGTAGACAAATTTATTGAGATCAGTTTGTTTAAAATGCAAACCTATCAAAAACCTCTTGGAATCAAAGATCCTAATGGTAAACTAAAAATTAAGATTATATTACATTTTTGTTCCGTATAAATTCATGTGAGATACAGTTGACTTTTCAGGACCACACTGGACACAAAATATGTCAAGACATTCATAGTGAACCTTCTCTGGGCTTGGCCTGGTACTGTGTGTTTTTTAAAGCATCCTATCCCTGCAGCAAGATCAGCATGGTGGACAGAGCGCTCGCTAACACAGCAGTTCTCCCACACCAGTTCTGATGAGCTCGGCCGTACAGTCGGATGTCGGGTATCGTGTTGCGGATGAAGCTGGAGAAGCTGGTCAGTCTGCTGTAGACACCCGGCCGGTTTCGCTGCGCGCAGCCCAGCCCAAAACTCACCACTCCGGCCTGCACCCACGTGCCATTCACCATCTGGCAGACGAGGGGCCCCCCTGAATCACCCTGATGGGGGAAAGACAACTTTCACACTCTGCTTTTCATCACTAGAAGGTGGCGATGTAGTCTGACGTTGGAGATGACCGTGACGGAAAGCTGAAAAACGGGAACTACGCCAGAATACTGCAGTTCCGTTTATTTCCCTCCTCTGCAGAAGCATTAGAACTCAGGAGTTGCCATTGCATTACGCACACCAGATAAGGGAGGAAATTCTATTGTTCTAACTTGGGATAATCATGACACACACTGTCATAAGCAATCCTAAAAAGCCGTTTAGCTAGATGATCTACAAAGATTTTCTGAATATTTAAAAACAAAAAAAAGGAATTGTGTAGGAAAGACCAAATATTTACCATTATTTCAATTGATCTATGCTTCATTTATTCAGACAGCCATTTTGATTTATGATCACTTTATTTATGAATGCTTCTTTTTCAGTATAAAAGTGTGTTGCCTGTGACGCAATAAAAAAAAAAAAAAAAATCTTGTCTCATCTTCTCCCGCTTATCGTGGGGGCAGCAGTGGCCTACCGTCCGATCCACATTGCATCAGACCCATATGGTTCCTCCTGCAGGTGGTGGGCCTGCTGGAGGATGGACCCATGTCTCTGCCTCGGGCCGGACCTGACCAGACCCCAGGGACAAAGGCCCAGCCACCAAGGCGCTAGCTAGCAGGCCTCTTCCCCAGGCCTGGCTCCAGGGCGGGGCCCTGGTAACCCTCCGTGCAGGGCACACTGGTTCTTTGACGTTTTTCTTCCCATATGGGTCTATATTGACCATTCTTTGTCTGGCCCGTCACCCAAGACCAATATTGTGAGTTGAAATATTTTAGCACTGATGTTATCCTATGCCAATGCTAAAACACTGGATTACTGTGGAAAAGTAGATTTTTTTCTTTTTTAAAATATTATTAAGAACTGAATGCAAACTCTTCACTACCTGTTGTAGAGAGGTACTGGCTCAAGGACAAATCAAACCTAGAGGGGGAAAGCTGCAATGTGGTTTATTCTTATTTGTTCTTTTTCCACACTTAAGGCGTTCCCTTCCTTTCTTTTTCTTGTGCACACAGTCTTGTGTACAGGAATGTAAACACAGCAACACGAACAGCTGATCCAACAGTACCTGGCAGGAGTCTTTGGCGCCCTCCTGGTATCCAGCGCAGATCATGTCATACAGGATGTCCACCTGATCCGTCTGATCCGTCCGGTACATCTCCTGACACGATGTCTGGGAGATGATCGGTACCTGCACTTCCTGCAGAGTCCCGATTCCACCAAGAGGGACTGAACGGGAGAGAAGGACAGAAAAGGGGGATGAAGAACTAACGAATTCAAGACTGTCACTGACTGTTACTTGTATCCAATTTAAAATGTTTACTGTTACTAGTCTTTTCATTGTTTTACCCCATTTGTGTTTTGTGTCTCAACCCATTCTCTGCTGAATCTGTACCATTTGTACTGTATTTTGTATATTGTTTATATAGATTTATCATAACCGAGCTCCATATGCACATGAACAAATGGAGAATAAATTGTCAATTGAGTTTTGTGAGAAGCAGTGATTTTCTTACTTTTCCTTTTTCTGACACCGAGCTGTGTCATAAAATTGCACTTGTTGCGATAATTATTCATTCTGAATTAAAAAGTTTCAGGTACAAACAAGCAGTAATTAAGAACACATTTTTTATGTTGAATCTATCGAATGAAGTAAATTACCAGTCAGTGCTAAGAATATCCACAACCAATCTTTGTGATTAAGCTCCTTTTCCATAGCTGGTACATTAACAATATACATTTTTCTTGGACAGATATAAAATTGTTGCATGTCTGTAAACATTCATTTACACTCAAAGTGATGCTCAGTGTAATTAAGTGTGCAGAGGTCTTGACACGCATATGACCTAAACAGCCAATCTGGCAGTTTTTGAAAGGAATCAATCATTTAACAGCAACATTTAATAACATGATACAAGTCCACTGAAAGCTAACAAATTAAAGTATCTCAGCCCCAGTTGCTTCGTGGTATGAAAGACTGGCTCCTATAACCCATCTGTTCCATTCTCTACTGAGGAAAATTTGGAAAATGACACCTGTCCCAATGAGACCAAATCATTCAAAATGTATGACCACACACTTTATGATACCTGCACATGTGATCATGGCTTATGCTTGAAAAACAACCCAAAACAAACTCCTGATATACTTTCATCGAACATTAATGACTGATTTGCATGACTGAGTCCTTACGAATAATTTGAGGACTGCAAGGAAGTCGTCTACACAAATGCGAACACCAGCGCGAGGAATTACTAAGCAGGCCCTTACCATCGTTACGGGTGTTTCCCCAGCCGGTGACATAGCACCGCATGCCACCTGGGAACAGGGTGCCAGAGGCAGGCAGGCAGATGGGTCGGACGTAATCCGACCAGGTTACTGGGCTGGACAGCTGCACCAGGGCTACGTCGTTCCCACTGTGAGGCTCCCTGTAGTCGGACGGGATCACCACCTGGCTCACGCGGTGCGTCGTCTGGTGCGGGTTGAAGCCATTCAGCTGGTAGCGGCCAGCATAGATGATATAAGCGCCAACGTCAGATGGGCTGAAGGGAGGCAGATGGGCATTTAATTAGGGATGCGAAACACTTTCTACACATTTTATGGTGACACGGGGCTGCAAGGCCGCCCTCGAGATCGCCTTGATTTGTGCCATATTCTGCACACTTGTGGTGACTTTATTTAAACATGTACATCCCCAGAGCTTCGTCAGGGCGAATGACTGAATATGCAGGACTTAAAAAAATAACAAAAAATTAAATTTAGATCTTACATATCCTGTAATATTTTATATCAGACGCAGGCAACGCAACTTTAAGGGTGATTTTGATTGAATTAAGTTGTCTGGCAATATGGCTGAACTTACTTGGGGAAACAGTGAGCAGCCGAGAGGACCCAGTTCTCACTGATGATGGAGCCTCCACAGACATGACCCTCTTTTTCTTTCTGGAAACCGATGGCAGATTTAAAAAAAATATATAAAATAAACACATCTCATCCCACCATCACAACTCTCATCAGGTCAGTTTGATGCACAGGAGACGTGGAAGCTCCTGTCCGAAAGTGTCGCCCACCTGCACATCCACCTGCCACGGCCAAGCCCCATTAGAGGCATCGCTCCCTCCCACAATCCGGTCCTCCATTAGCGATCGGCGGCCGCATTCTTGGGCGTTAGAAACCAAAACACCTTCGCGCGGAGATAAACGACTCGTTTAGCTCACTGCGAAATGTTGTAAAAGCACCAGGCAGGAAAGACGGGGCTCGTGGCGCACCGCTTATTTTACAGGCAGACAAAGACGCGGACATGGCGGTGGCGGAGGGGGGGTGGGAGGTGGCGGTGGGGGTGGGGAGCGATACTCACCTGTTACGCACCAGAAAACAGCCGCAAACCGCGTTTTCGGCCACATTTCCTTCGGTTTCACGACACACGCGCGGCCCACAAAAGAAACGCAGTTTAAATAAGTACGTTTTGACTGACTCGGGTGGTGGTGGTGGTGGGGGCGGGAGGGAGAAAAGCGAAGTTTCTCTACCGTTACGGCGACCTTCCAACTTCTGTGGGCGTCTAAGCGACTTATTGTTCGCAAACAGCGAGACTAAGTTTACAAAAGCGTTTTATCGACGTTTAAAATCGCCCGCGGGCCTTTCAGCGTCGTCGGCATCGCGCGGCGGCTCCGGCTTGGCGCATATCACTCGGGCACATTCCAGGAAAAACGCTGGGGTCCTTATCAACTGGTCACCGGCGTGCCCACCTTCACCCAATCGAATCCTAAGCCCCGCCTTCATTATCCACCTGACCCAATGAGCGAGGAGGAACTCCCCTCTCGAGATTTCAGGTATGGTAGAGTGTCCTTTTCTAAATTACAGTAGGAAGAGCACAAAATGACACGCTTCCCACCACATTTAGGTATTTTTTGGCAGTATGTAGACGGATATCACTAATAATGGCATACCCTTCACATGATATCTCTAAAAAAAAAAAAAATGCATCATGCGCCAGAAGTTATCACACTATGTATCTATCTGCTCCGGTCCTGTTATGAGTACCTGCTATTGTTGTGCAAAACCCGCTTGTGAGGTTGCGTCCGCAGTGTTTACTCACTCGGTGTCCAAGGTGGAGCACTCCCCCGTTCCCCGCTCCGGGTGGGAAGGATGAACCCGTTTCATGGGGATTTGTCGGAGGAGAAGCGCAGGAGGAACAACTTGACTTGGATGTGCTCTGATTGAAAACCACTGGGATTAGGCCCCGCAACGAAACGGCCAGGTCAAAGGTCAAACACCGTCCTATATTGGGAACACTTAAGCAATGACTTTGGGTGTCCGGTGATAACATTGTGAACCTTACATTTAATCATTTGATTGACTGTGTGCTGCACATCTGTGCTGTGCTTATCCTGTTGTTGGTTTTTTTTTTACATGACAAATGTTTATTCCTTCTGTCTGTCTTTAATGCTGTCTGTCTCTCTTTTTCCCTTCCCTCTTTTTGCTCTCCTCCCTCCCTCCCTGCGTGCCCCAGGCAGTGTGTCTAGTTTCACAGAGCAATTGAAGGTGACAGGGACAGAGAGAGAGGGAGAGGGAGGGAGGGACAGAGGGAGGACACATCACA
>CAAKHG010032418.1:0-10965 GCA_901007715.1 Dactylopterus volitans
ACCCTGGCCCCCCCCCCCTCTCTCTCTCGCTCTCTCACACACACACACGCGTAAAAAAAACACACACACAAACACTCTTTGTGCAGTGATATTAAGGCAGCGGGGCTTTAGACGCTGACATACATGTGTAAGCAGCCCCAGTCAGTGTGAACCGCAGTCATCAGGGAGCGGATTGTGGATGCTCCCGATTAAAGCGCGACAATGGAGGAGCAGGAAGAGCGGGATTGTTGGTCTGCAACTCTGCAACTTGCATTACAAAAAAAAAATAAATAAAAAATAAAAAAGGAGGATGTTTAAAGCAGCAGCAGATTCTGGCAAGGTTATGATCCGTGTAATATTTCATAGTAAATCCATGTAGATGTTTGAAAAAAAATTAGAAAAGAAACTACGTCACCTTCTGCTGCATCTGCCCCGTGACTCAGATCGTCCCCGGAATCTAATTGGTCCATCGGGCGACGCTAGGGGGCGCTGTGAGGGGGAAAGAAGAAGAAAAAAAAAAAAAAAAACATCAGCAAGATGGAGGAAGTCTCTCCTCAACCCCCGAGGCAGAAACGTTTCCGGGCTCAGCGCAAAAAGACTGTTTGGCGTGGGATCGCGGGCCGCCAGCTCGGGCGCGGGTGACGCTGAGGGAAACGTGAGCGACGCCCGTCGAAGCTGGGAGCTTCCCGTCTTACTTCCTACACGGTCTTAGTATGTATTAACTTTATTAATCCGTGGTCCTGTCACTGGCGCCAGCGTGTTCTTTGATTTCTGCACCTCTGCCTTTCGCCTGTCGCCTTTTTTTCCCTGTGAAGACTTTTAGTGGAGATTTCCCCGCTGAACTGAGGGTCTGAGGACGGCGACGCCCACTCAGGCAACGCGATTTGTGGTCAGAGATTAATTAGAATTACGGCTGCTAAAACTGAGCTGATACATGTCTGGGCTATCTGAGACACTATTTTTTATTTTCCAAGAAGCCTATCATAATATATATTTTTTTATAACAACATTATTAAATTATTTTTGATGTTTTATATTATTTATTATTTTAATTTTGGTATTATTATTATTATTATTATTATTATTATTATTATTATTACTATTATCATCATTATTATTACTATTATTAGTATTATTTTACTTATTAAATGTATTCATTATAATAATAAATTTATTAATTCAAATTAATAATAATAATAATAATAATAATAATAATAATAATAATAATAATAATAATAATAATAATAATAATAATAATAATAATTTGATGCTGTTATAATTACAATAGGAATCAAGGAATAATAAATTAAAACTAATATTGTCACGGCTATCACATTTCGGCGTAATATTATGAGGGTTTTTTTTGCCATCAAGTTGTAAAATAAAGTATTGATTTTATTTTTCTATTTTATAACTTTATTTAACAGGGATATTGTACAGATTCTTAGCTTTTCCAGAGTCAGCGGCAAGCTGGTTTTCATCTGCAGCCGCTGGGCAGGAGACCAGGCTGACGTCCCCGCGAGGAGAGTTAAAATGAAAATGAGGATACAAAAACGACCACACAAACGAGCAGAACACACACAAACACACAAACATGCAAACACACACAAACATGCAAACACACACAAACATGCAAACACACACAAACATGCAAACACCACAGCACAAACAATCGAGTTACACGTCATCGAGTACTTGGCTTCATGGTGATGTGCACAGACGCTCATCAGGCGTAACCGCTGACACAGGTTGAAACTCACCTTTCCTGACTAGAAACAAGCTGTTAGCAACGTTTCCCTGCTCTCACACCTGCTGACCAGCCACGCCGCCATCTTGGAAATGATCCCTGTAAAGCAGGGGTCCCCCGAGCTTTTTCCTGTGAGGGCCACATAACTTTCCCCTTCTATGATGGGGGATCCGGGGGTCAGTTTGTGACAGAAAAAGTGTGACGATCGCAGGGGTGCCGAAACGTCAAAATGTATTGTTTTTCCAGAAAGAACACACATAACCAAATAACCCTTTCTGGGTTCTTCACAGAAAAAATAATAACACTATTTATTTAAAAAATAATTTACCCCCTAAAAATGGCGCCGTGTATGGAAAAAAAAATCAAAATGTGTCTGGTATTGTTCAGGGGGCCGGGCCAAATGTGGAGGCGGGCCGTATGTGGCCCGCGGGCCGCAGTTTGGGGACCACTGCTGTAAAGTCATCAAATTCACGCATTATCGTGACATGACCCGAGCGGACTCGATGAGTTAAAGGCCGAGCGTGAAGCTGTGTGAGGAACCTTCTAGAACAGCAGGGTCACGCTGGTTTCTTACCGTCACCCGAAAATCATAATCGTCGACTTGATGTTTCATATCTTTATATTTTTTGATGAGCTCATTAAATGTTTGCCAATCATATTGCGCCCCCCCCCCCCCAACCCCCCATCCTCCATTTCACTGCGAGATTAATTTACGTCCTCCTGATCCGGTACTTTTTCGCGTGCCACCGCACATGCAGCACGAGGTTCCGCGCTGTTGCCGCGGCTACGACAGCAGCTGACAGTCGCCGGCACGCGGCGGCTCGGGCTCGTCATTGCGGCCTCGCCGTTTTGTCTTTGAAACTTTTTTTTTTTTTTCTCTCCTCCCGGCGAGGCTCGGCGACGCGGAACAGGAAGCACCCACGGAGACGCCCCCAAAAAATACTCAGCAAAGTGAGGATCCGCATAGGAAGTAAATCCCCTCCATTGTCCTTGTGAGCCGTCTCGAGGTGAATATCTTAGCGCTACCCGACCTGCCTTTAGGAGGGGAGGCAATTACAGTGGGATTTGGTGTACACCGCAGCTCAGGATTACAAAAGCCTTGTATCTGAGATGGCGCTACCCCACCCTCCATTGTGGCTCCATCCAGCTGGGATGAGAAACCTCCAGACTTGGGAGGTAAATTTAATTTTAAAGATCACAGGCTTGCTCGATAATCGCTCCCTTTCCAGCGGTTGGACTGGGAGAGATATTTTCAAGCTGCAGGATTACGAGGGTTTGGTGACTCAATTTGAAAAAAAAGGGGGGGGGGGAAGGGAAAGATTAACTTAAGGGTTATAGAACATGAGGAGACAGCGGCGGAAACAATGACTATGCTAATTCGTCTCACCCCTATTTGTCGTGGTGACCCGGGTCCGCCGCTTTTCAAAATGTCCTCCTCCCTCTATATTCCCCTCGCTGCTGAGACTGGAGGCTCGAGCGCGGAGCCTCGGCGGCGTCGTGCGATGAGGCTCGCCGGCGGCGGCGGCGGGGGATTGGCTGTGTGAGCGGCATCGCAATGGCCACGTTAGCAACAGGGAGCGCCGCTCAGCGGACGCAGCAACCGTATAGAGGGAGAGTGGTGGAGCGGTCGTCCACCAATCAGAGTCGCAGGTTTGACCTCCCGACGCCTGCAGAGACACGGTGCAAGGCCGTCTCTCAAGTCTCAAGTCTGCAGGTCCGGACTCGCAGACTCTGGAGGTTCAGACTTGGGAAGTGGCCACAAGTTCAAACTCCAGAAGTCGGCGAGTTGGCGAGTGCGCTCCTTACGTTTGGAATAGCGGCGTTCCTCTTCTTCTTCTTCTTCTTCTGTGTGAATGGCGGCTGGTGCAAGGCACATAAGCGTCATTAGCGCCACCTACAGAGTGAATCATGTAAAACAACCACAACTCATTCCTGTTTAAATATTTCATATATAAATATATATTCGTTTATGTATGTATCCATTTATATATTAATGTATATGTTGGTTATGGACATGTGAGGTTTATAGTTTAAATGAGTGTTTTTTTGAGCGAGCGAGCGTATGAAAGATGAACGGTGGCAAACAAAGTCGTGGGAGTTTGTGGAAGTTGGCGAGTTCCAGATCCAAGCCAAATTTAAAAAAAAAAAAAAAAAAATGGAGGAGAGGCGTCTTGCGGTTCATTCGCCGGCCGCTCATTGCCGATCGTCCGCGCGTTGATCCTAATGCATTCTGGGATACGTGGCTTCCTCAAGTACGCCAGAGTCGGCATCCGATCGGACTTCTAAAAGTGGGCGGAGCAGGGACACTTCCGGGTTTGAGGTCCGGACTCGTGACTTGGAAGAGGACTCGGATCACACTTCAAAAGTACGGGAGTCTGCAAGTCCTGGATCAGGACACAGGAGCTCCTGATGATACAGAAGATAATGCAAAGTGACGGGAGACCATGTTGGTCCATAAACACGTGTCACTCATCCTGGCGGCCTCCATCACTGGCTAACGTTGAGCCAACCGCCGAGCGGCGCCAAAACTTCTGATTCCTGCATGATTCCCAGGTTCTCCTCCAATAGCAGACCACCGCCGGAGGTCTGAGCCGGAGGTCTGAGCCGAGCGAGGTGGTGAGCTGAGGTCGCACCGTCGCAAGCTAAACAAGCCAGGAGCCGCTTGACGTCTCACCTTCCACGTCGCACACTTCGTGTCACACGTTTATGAGGATGTTCTTCACCTGTCCGAACACGCTATTCCAGCATTGGGGGCACCGCTGACGGACGAGAGCGACATTAGACTCAGAGGGGAAGGAGCGTCGGTTGCTAGCGAGCTGACTCGGGTCCCCACAGCTGTGGTCTTGGATCTGTAAGACAGGTCCATCATGAGAAAGACCAGAAGATGCATCATCGCCACTGGGTGACTGGTACAAGTTCCCGCCACTCCAGGGTTCCTGATAACCAGCTGTTAGCGAGTCACTGCCTGAGCGATGTGCAACTTCCTGTCCGAGGACCCTGACGGAAATTATTCTTCCGACTCTGAGATTTCACAGCCATGAGTCCTTCGGCTTAGCAACTGCTGCCGTTTTGGATGGAATTATCACAACGGCGCGCAGATACATCAGGTTGCTTTACGCTGCAGAACCAGCAAACGTCAAAACGCAATTTGCAGAAAAGTGGTTTGCTGCTCTCTTGGTGCTGTGACAAACTCATTTACAGCCGCCGACCACTTAATTAATTATACTTTGCTAATATAAAAGGGTCCCAAGCCCATCTGCTTCCAGGTTGGAGGTGTTGCGGGTTCAGAGATGCTCTCCTGCTTCCTTGCTTGTAACGACGGTTACGACGGTCGTCTTTCTACCAGCTGGAACCAGCCTGGCCGTTTTCCTCTGACCTCTGACCCCAGAGAACTGAGCATCACTGGGTGTCTCCTCTTTGTGGGACCATCCTCTGTAAACCCTAGAGATGGTTGTGTGTGAGGAACCCCAGTCTCTTGGACCCTGGTTTATGTGCACTGAGCTGCGGAGCCTCTCACCAGGCTCCCCCGATGCCCATGGTGGTGTCGGACTTCTAAACCGGCGCAGAGCACTGATGTCCTGCACCTCAACATCAGGACCACGTGGAGGTCAGTTTGCAGGTCTAGCGGCCATATTGAGCTACGATTGGAAAGTGAGGAAAAACGGGTTTTTAATTCCACAATGTTGCGGAGCGGCCTGCCATCGTGTCCACCCCCCCCGGCTCCTCCATCCTGTGCCACCCGGACTACGGGAATCCTGCCCCGCTCCACCTCACGCGCTGATTCACGCGCCAACGGCGGCGCCGTCAGTCAACGGCGGCCCTACCTGCTCATCAAGCTGACGCCGCGACCCGGCGAGGAGAACGTCCACACCAGAGCCCAGCGCAGCTGCTGGTCCTCATTCCCGCCGCTGCCGAGAGGGAAAAAAAAAAAAAAACCCCACCACCCTCTCATTTCTCTCGCGTTCTCATTACAAAACTTTCCCTCACTGGCACAACATCATAAGCGCCAACGCACACGCAGCACACACACACACACACACACACGCGGTACATCTGTGTGGGATGATTGGATGGGTGTTTGGAGGGTGGCGGCGGAGGGCGGCTGTGGGGGGTGGGGGGGGGGGGCGGCTCAGCTGTTGCACTTGTCAAGAGCCTGGGAAAGTGGCGAGTTCCTCGGCACAGCAGCCTCGACCCCTCGAGTCCAGCCTCCTCGGTGACTCATGTCTGAGTGAAACCCAAGGCCGCCGTTCGGATGGCGGCGTCCCCGAGCGGCGCGGCGCTGGTTCAACAGCGCCGGCATCCCTCCGCCAAAAACACCTTTGCATTCATGCCAGTCCAGCAGCCCCGTCAAGGCCCCTCCATGCTCGCCTTACGCACACAAACAGGTACGTCGGTTTCAAACGTCACTGCCCTCATTCTCCCCATGCGTGCTGCATGCTAGCATGGTTGTTGTACCCACTAGAGGGCAGTGCAGAGTTCAACAAATCAGTCCCATGCGGACTTCACCTTCGCTGCCTTCGAGCTTGAGTCCAACCGCCCCCCCACAGTTCTTTAGGAGTTCTCCGTCCCGCTGCGTTGGCGAGGTAACACGATGTTTTTATAATTCCCGATTAGTTCCGTACGCATTCGCACGAGGTTCCCCAGTTTCTGTTGTCTTCTTTGCTCCTTTTTGCAGGTCTGGACGTCAGCGTACACCGCGCAACACTGCCCCCCATGGTTGTGGTACCGCTCCGTATTCTGTGTTCGGGTTCGTGTCTGCAAGCACTCGGGAAACGCACAAAATGTACGCAGAGGACGCACTGAAGGCTCCGCCCCCTATGCATTTGCGTATTTAACATCGAGCATAAATGAGCCTTGAGATGTAACGAAGGGGCTTTAAGATGGAACCAAATTCTATCTCAGCAAGCAGAGCGGAAGATTTATGACCCAAAAAGGCTACCAAGGTAGGTTTGAAATATCAAAAATGTTTCCGATATAAACAGACTGGAGATGCTTAAACCACCGAGATTCCAGGAAATTTACACAACAATAATGGCATCTAATTAAAAATAATAATAATTCAGACTTGAACTTAGCCGCTGTATTTGCAGGGACATCTGAATCCAGTTTTCTAAAATACGATGACTCGATAGATGACTTGTACTTCCCTGACGCGGGATGCGAGGGCTCAAGCAAACTTAGCCAGAACATTAGCCAGATCCATCCCAACTGAGGGTGCTAGTTGCTAACCTCAAGTTACTGGTTAGCATGTTTGATCAGTTTCATTTCAGCGGACTGTTAATTAATCTTTTCAAAGTCGTGTTAGAGTAAAACACAAGTCAACATTTTGTCGTTTGAAACGAGGACACAGACCGTCCGTGCTGACTGACGGCTGCTAGCTTAAAAGTTTGCTGCCGTGGAAGCTAAATCTGTCCTTGGAAATTTATTTAGTGTTTGTATGGGTGGTATTTGATCAGATATGTAAACCCCACATCTCTAGACACGCTAGCAAGGGTAAGCTAGCTGACTCAACAGGGACTAGGTGCCAGTTCTGATGTTAAGTCGTTACTAAGACCTGGACTACTCCCCGGAGCAGCACACTATGCTTTCATTAAAGACACAACAGACATGACTGTTTTTCCAGTTATTAGTCACAGCCCGTGCGTTTATACAGAAATGTGCTAAAATTTGGCGGCAGGTTTTTTAACTGTGAGCAAAACTGCTCAACAATAGGAACACACACTGATCATATTCAAAATATCATGGAAAATATGTAACTTTATCATGTAATATTGCTCAGTTCTTTGGTAAGTTTGGTGTTACTGGCGACAACAGAGGTCAGAAATACTTTAATCGCGGAGGAGAAAACTAACAAGAGGAAATAACACATGAACTTTGATGGAGTCACAAAGGAGCTTTGCGATATTAATTGTTGTATTTGGCCGCGTGCCTCCGTTGATACGATGTGATCGAGATTGTGAGTCATGTAAATAAATTAATGGAACTAATGGAAATTTTTGGAGTAACCCAAAACTCAGTAGCTCGCTACTGTTCCAGCGGGTTCTTCATATGTTCTATGTTTACTGTGCCAGTTTTTTGTGAATTGTTCTTAATAGAAATAACATGTTTTTATGAACTTTAACTGAATGATTCTTTCTGCTATCTGTCTTCTTTTATTTTTAATCTTTTTTTTTTTTTAACATATTTTATCATTGGTACATTTCATTGATACAGTTTCCCTTTTTTTTTTTAAACATCTCGCTACAGATTGTTGGCTTTTTTTTTCCCAGTTCAAGAAAACATAAGGTTAATTAAAATAGTTATTTCTGGTCCTAGAGTAAATATCTATATTCACATATGCATTTGTAAACCCACATCTGCATCCATACACAGACAGAAAAAAAATTATATAGGAAAGACAAATAAATGCTTCCCTGTCAAATTATTTGATTTAAAGGGTCATGGTTATGACAATATGGGATGTTTTTTTTGTGGGGTATTTTCTGTTTGGTAGATGTAACATCATGTTTGCATCACTCAGCAGAATCAGAAATACCTTATTAATCCTGGAGGTAATTGTATGGTCACAGATGCGCCGCAGCAGTATAAATATAACAAATATAAATATAGACTAGAACAAATATTACAAAAACAGAAATAGACCTAAAATGAGCGATATCGCAACAAATCAAACATGTGGAGAAATCAATAGAAGTTTTATTAAGTGGAAATTATTCATTAATACTGTAATATTGTGATGTGTAATATTATATTGACTAATAAATGAATATCAAAACGGCGCAGCAGCTCCCACACACTCGCCTCACAACCACATCCTGCCTCATCTGCCAAGTCCCCGAGTGGATGGAAACGCTGACACACATCTGCACACGCACACACACAGGCACACACGCACACACACAGGCACACACACACACACACACACACACACACACACTCTGGTGTTTGCTGAGAGCCCAGCTGTCCCGCAGTGACATCACTGAGCATACGACAGCGCGAGCAGCTGGACGAGCTGGAAACCCCCCCCCCACCATCCCGACCCCCCCGGCCCCCCAAACACACCTGTTCCCTTTCTCACTGCAGCTCACTCAGCGTTCCTCCAGTCTGGCGAAGCACCAGCCAATCGCAGCCTCCGGCATCGCGCTGACCCTCGCACGTCCTCGCTGCCCTCTGACCCCTGACTCCTTCAGCGCTGTTGCGTCACATTCGGCGCCGCTGGCGTCGCCCCTCCGGCTTGGTGAGATGTTGCGGTGTCGGGAATCCGGTTGAAAATAATACCATGCTACGAAAATAACGCAGATTCATCCCAGATACAGACGCCGCCATCTTGCGCTGGCGATGTCGCTGGAGGTCCCGCCCACCTGAGACGAACCACAAATTCGCACACTTTGAAACAGACGATAGCATCTATAGAAAGGTGGTGTGTCGTGTTCTCGCGGCTTTCTCATGTGCACTTCATAAACCAGAGTCCGTAAATGTCACATTATCTCACCCAGAGCTGCCGTCAATCGCGAAGCCACGCCCCCTTTTCTTTCTATAGCATCAAATCACCAAGCAAAATCAGACAAAGCAGATAAATGAAGACTTGAGCGTACGTCAGTGTAATAAAAAGCTACCTGGATGCATATAAGTCATCTTTGGGAGAAAAGAAAATTATATGAAGACGGCTTTGACATTTTGGTTCGGCACAAGTCCCACCCACCGACCTGGAGGGGGGCGGGGTTTATGAGCTACACTGCAGCCCAATTTGATAACACAGGATAGAATAGAATTAGAATTTCACATAGAACCTAGAATTAATAATGAATATTGTTTATTCAGTGAATAGCTCTTTTGAATAATCAAGCCATACTGTAAAATTAGATCCTTGTTAATTTACTAATATTATTATTATTATTACTAATAGTAGTAGTGGTAGCAGTATTAATAGTATCAATACTACTAAAAATAATCTATTACTTTATCTTTTTACTTGCAGGTGATTTTATTTAATCATCTACGTGATATTAATGAGGTGAAAAAGGGTAAACTTTCACCAGTGCCTGCTATTGCTGCTCGGTCTGTGCAAGTAGCAGCATCACAGCCCGTCAGCTGTCGTCGTGACAACGATGCCGCCGCAGAATCGGGAGACGGATATGAGCTGCAGCATCCCAGTGTCAGCGGCAACCTGCGAAGAAGAGAAAGAAGAATATGTTTGCTGTCACATCGCAGCTACCACAAACTCCTGTGTGTGTGACGCTATGAAAACTGTGTAAATAAAAGGTAATCAAGTAGAATGTGGTGCAGCAGCAGTAAAATAAAAATAAGTCAGTTATATTGTTATGTTATGAAGTACGATAGGTGCTGCAATAACTCTGAATATATACCAATCAAAAACAATCTCAGTAGGGAGTAATTAGTTTTGTACCAGGAAGCATTTCCCTCATCTTTTTTTTTTTTTTTTTTTGAAAAAGTGAACTTAAATTCTGGTGTGGAAATGTTAACGAGTTAAAAGTGTCATCTTGTGAGCAAACGAACCCTGAAACCTCGCAGATGCGCGGTAAGGAAGCGCCGCCGCGCTGCACGCTGATTAACCCTAAAAACTCTTAACTGTATGCTGCCCTCTAGTGGCGGGTGCACGGACCCCCACAGCTGCCGCGCGAGAGGTGCCGCCAGCACGTGTTGCACACTTACACACACACACACACACACACAAAAACACACACCGATCAAGCATAACATTATGGCCGCAGCATGTTCACCACAGAATATAATACAACAACCCTGATGCCAAGCTTGAATGAAAGCCCCCTTTTCATTTTTCAATCATCTTGTCCGTATTAATGCATGTTTTCAGTTTATATTTTGGATCTTTATGTTGAATTTTGACCTATTACGTCTGTTACTCTGCGTTATCAAAAAAACCCACAGCCATTAGAGCATAAAATCATGCATCCCTCCATTCTATTATTTGATTCTATGGGATTCTTAAATTTGTATTTTTCACTGTTTTCAACCTCATGCCGCCATTTTCCTGATTTTTTCCCCCCTGACTTTCTGCAGGAGGTTTTGCTGCAGGATTATTGAACCAACATCCCAAATGTTTCCATCTGAAATGTTTATGAAACAAGAAGCTCTGGATGCAGAAAAATATAAAACCCACAAACTTTGAAAGGTTATAACAAGATGCAACAGGATGATGACAATGTCTTTTGTTTTTTTGCTGAAAAAACTGGATTTATGGAAACAAACTAGGTGAA
>CAAKHG010032419.1:0-13365 GCA_901007715.1 Dactylopterus volitans
CTTTATAAAAAAAAATTTTTTTTTTTTTTTTTTTTTTTTTTTTTAAATCCTCGATGATCATACAAACACAGCATTCCATTAGTCATCCTCTCTACGTGAGCAGTGTGCCTATCGTCTACAGAAAAGGTGGCGTTATATTCAAGATAAAGATATCATTTAATATATATCGGGGAGGTGGGGGGGAGCGGGGGGAATAAAAAGGGGGAGGAGCTGTGAGAGGCGAGCACCAGAGAAACAGCAGCCTCAAACTCCCGGACACACGACCCCACAATTCAGTTCTTACAGAGCAATCGGTCACCATAAAAAATAAGAAAAAGAAAGTTTCAAAAATTGTACAACCCTATTAAAAAAGGGAGAACATTGATATCCAATAAATAGAGGGAATGTTTTAAATTAAATGTACAATACCCCTCCCACCCCACCAAAAAAAACAGAAACAAAAACAAACAAAAGAAAATCAACGAAATATCAAATCTGCATACTGGAACAAAACAATCAAGAGGTACAACACACAAAACACCAGATGACAATGATTTTTTTTTCTTTTCTCAAGAGATAGAAGCAACAAAAACAAAAAGAGACCTGATGATGTGTGACAACTGAATATTAATTTTCCAGAAGATAAAAAGTGTAATTCATAAAAACACAAAATTTACAACACGCGCACACACAAAGTTTTCTGAAAGACAAAATGAATTTCCCCCCCCAAAAAAACTACCAAAAGTCGTTCAAACCCGTATGTTTTGAAGCATTCCAAACAGTTGTATTTTTTTTTTTTAAATTCTTAATGCTTTAGAAAAATGTTCATATCTCTATTATTAGTATTTTTCATTTTCTCTTTTCTAAATACAAGTGACAAGGCCAATGTGGTATAATATCTAGGCTGATCTAGTTTAGGAAAAAAAAAACAATAAATTATTATTATTTTTTTTTAAAAAGACAGCACCCCACAAAAATTGCAAACAGCATGTACAAATTTCAGTATTCAAGATGACAACAGAAGAGGAAAAAAAAAAAAAAAGCTCTTTCAGGTACTGACAGAATCTCGCCATTGAAAGCTCCAACCGACCTCCACAGTTTGTTCAATGGCAGCACCGACTGCTCCCTGGTCTACTGTCGCCAGGGTTACCGGGTGAAAAGCACCATTTGAAAGTAAACTGGTATTTATTTTTATTTTATTTTTATTGGCGGCTTGGTATCTTCTTTCTGTAAACAGTAATGATGAGTAAACGTATTCAACTGGCTGTTCGGCAAGTATTAGCAGTAGTAGTAGCAAAAACACAACAACAACAAAACAAAACAAAAAAAAAAGATCTTTTTAAATAATGAAAAGGGTAAAGTTGACAAAGTGAAACTGTGTCTTTTTGTCCTGGCTTGCAGGAGTTTTGGTTATGGCTGAGGAGACGCAGGAGGAGGGAGGTGGGGGCGGGGGGTTCTGTCACCGGGAGGACGAGGCCTGGTAAGAGAACACACACACACACACAACTGTTAACATTTAACTTGCACACAATGACATTGAGTATGTGGTTTTTAAAAAGTGGCTGCGCACCAGGCTGAAGGAGTCGTATGTGTTCATGAGCTCCTCGATGGAGTACTGCTCCAGCACCACCACGTTGGTCAGGCTGGGGCTGCGCTGGCGGGCGCAGTCCTCGCAGTGGACCACGTACGTCTTCCTGCTGCTGTTCTCGCTCGTCACAAACAACAGATTGAACACCTCCAGCTGCAACAGAGGACGAGCGGGCGTCAGGAAGCGGAGGGGTAAGGCCCGGACGGGTGCGGTTGACTTGTACCGAGATACGTTTGTAATATTTAGGGTCGATGGAACATCAGAACTTGGAGCGTGTTAGCCATGTCTTCAGCTGCCTGATATCTTTGCATCAAATGTGTGGAAACGCAGCGGGTGGTTGTGTATTTATGGACATTGTAAGAATTATGATCTTCAGGTAGATTCAGTTTAAAAAAAAAAAAAGATATTATAACCCTCTTGAAGGGAGCTTTTGTTGCAGGGCTGCTGTATTATTCCAAGTTAGTGTGATCTGGGTGTACCTGGTAAAACTGAAAGTGAACGAGCACCTACAGTTACTCAGGTTACGCGTGTTTTTGCAGTGTTGTTGCTTCCAGCTGCTTTTCCAACCGGCTGAGTCGCGGCTCGAGGCAAACACTCTTACACGGTCATAGATGATGGAGGCACTCGGTTGTGATGGGTTACACGTTTATTGCGTTGCGCTAAAAGGCGTTCCGAATATTCCGTCCACTCGCCGTAAACCCTAGAGGACCAAAACCATCGTGTTGCTGCGGCGGAGAAGTGATGTAAGCGACTCACGTCACACTCGTTGCAGTAGTAAGCGGGCTCATCCTTGACCCGACCCTGGTAGGAAATCTTCTTGCCTTGAGAAACCAGTTGGTCCCGCAGGATCTGTATGTGCTTCATGGACTGCAGGAGACAGTGTCTGGCAGGAGCGGGGAGAGACGGAGCTCAATTTGAATTGCTCCTTGAATTTTGCTGTACACACAAGTATTTATGTCTATAACTTGGAAGGTACTTCTAGCTACAACTAGCACGGTCTAGTACTACAGTCCTATGTTGATTTTCAAGGCTGTAGTTAAGCAGACTAGAAGCCGTAAATAACAGCTTCCAAAATCACCAGTAACCCTCATGAAAGCAGAATTGATTACAGCAGCGTTTACGTTGGTGGACCCGATGAACCTTCCGCAGTAATCAGCTCCTACTTACTTGATCATCTTGTAGGTGTCGGGGTCGGTGATCTTGACAGTGCGCGCCACGTTCCAGGACACGTGGATCATTGGGACGATGGACTTGACCTTCTTCACTTCGTTCCACTCAAACCTCTCGAGGGCCAGCTGGTACTGGTAAGCTGCGGGCGCACGTGAAGGAAAGGTTTCAGTCGTTAGCAATGTGGTCTGACCGATGCCGCAGTCATCAGCTTGTTTTACTGAGGATGCGCGTGTGCTCCTTCACCATTGAGCGGTCCGACGTTCCAGGCGATGTTGTTGCACCAGCCCACAGCCTGGACCCAGTGGACGGTTCCAGCATTGATCCACACCAGGTCTCCCGGCCGCTGGATGAAGCGGTACACGGGGATGTTGGCGTTGTAGAGGTCCTCCAACACCGGCCACCAGGACCCCGTCAGGTAGTCTACCCCATGCCTGAGCAGGTAAGAGCAGGTATGTTTAAGCTGTGGTGTGTGTGTGTGTGTGTGCGTTAGGAAGGCGGAGCATCTGGAGGGCCGCTGTTCATTAGAAATATAAACTGGCTGAATATCAGCTCGCATTCCATTTTCCTCACTTTTCACAGAAGTCACTGATGGCTTGCCAGTAGTTCTCGTGGACAGAGAACCATTCACAGTCTCCGGGACCAATGTTGATGTTCACCGAGCAGAAGTTATTGTTCTCCTGGTGACCTGTAGTGTAAAACGTGGAAAAACCTTGATGTCATTTTTGTTCGCAGGCTGTTTTTGACTCTGATAGTAACCTGCTTTGTCTGTTATTTAAATGACGTGACTCTTTCTCTTTTACCTGGTGTTCGGCTCCCTGGGACCTTCATGTAGAGCTGGACAGTGTTCATGCCCAGTATGGTGTGACCTACGTGGCTCAGCATGTTTCCACTGGAGGCCACGCGCATAAACGCCGGCAGCTTTTGCAGCTCTTGCAGCTGAGGCTTCCACCTTAACAGAGACCAGAGTTTCACCCTCAGGGATGTGTCACAATAGCGTGATGATAATGCTTTGATATGACCACCAGGGGGCAAGGCAACATTCAGTTATGTAACTGAAACCACTGTGCCTCGTCTTGGGGTGACGTGTGTAAGGTGCTCACCTCTTAGGATCTGAGAGGTCAATGTTGGTGCCAAATTTAATGATCTTCCCCACTGGTTTCTGCTCACCACTGTGGAAACGCAAAATATCAAATAAAACACTTATTACCACGAGCGAGAAAAGATTTAATTAACCTCAAGTTGTGGTGACGCTCACTGCCCTTACCTGCTAGTTTCTTTAGAGCCGTCTTTGCTGGGGGTTTCAGAACTGCTGGATGGCTTCTTTTCTTCATCTTCATCCTCCTCCTCGTCGCTGTCTTTCTCCTCCTTCAGTCAAACATCACCAACAGTTTAATCAGCTCGCTGCGACAAAGACTGCAGAGACAGTTGTGGCTTCAGTAGCCACAAAAAAACAAGGAGTGACAGGAACTTTACCTGCAGGCTCTCCTGGAAGCTGGAAGCCTGGTACTGGGCGTACTTGGCAATGGTGGTGTGGGAGCGACTGCTCTCGCAGGGCCACGTCTGACCCGTCCCGCTGGGATCCCAGTTCTCATCAGCGGGCTGCTGCACCTGAGTCCTCACCTCCACTGCCTGCTCCGCATTGGCTTCCACCAGGGACTTTGTAGAAAACAGCCCCAGATCTGGAAACGGGAGGGAATGTTAACAGCAGCCTTTCAGGGCAGTGAATTTATTTTATGGATCGTCTTGGCGCCCTCTTCTTGGCAGGAAACCTTTGTGATGTTGAAGACAACCGGGCTTAAACAGCGATAACGAAGCCACGGCTGTTGGTAATGACATTCATGAGGGGTTGTCCCAGTTATTCATGTAACTTAAAACCTGTTAGCCAGTTAGTGGCTGAGTGTAAACCTACTGAGTCTTAGAGATCCAGCCAGGCCTCGGATGACAGTGACAGGATTCTTGGGGTCTGTGCAGAACTGCAGCAGCACTGGGGAGAACGCATCCCTCTTGCTCTCCAACTGCACAACAGAAGAACCATTTCAGTGTGCCGCAGTACATCACGTCTCAGCTCTCCGCACACTCACCACAAGAGGGCAGTGCAAGCATGCTTAAATGAACAGTACGTCTCCATGCCAACCATGAAGTTTGCACACTTTATGGAAAATGGATTTGGACGTGCCCTCCAGCCTTGATTTCGGTGGACAGATGGTAGTTTTGTGTTCACACGGACAAAAACCTTGCACATGCACTTACATAGATGCTGGGAGTAGGAGGGTTGAGTTTTTCTCGAGGAATGGGTCCCTCGGAGGCCATGGTAGGCTTGACGGAGAAGGCTGGGAGCAGGTATGATTCTCTGAACTTCTCCTTAACTCTGGCCGCCCTGGAAGAAAATGAAGTGACAATGTTGACAGATGCAAACATTGAGGGGCATCCCAGGGATAAGTAGAGATAAAAAACCATAGAGAAATTTAGGGTTAAGAAGTCCTCTGCTCTGAACTTACTTGCAGGACCTGATGATATCACTCGCGGTGTTCTTGATGCTAATTTCTTCCAGTGGGATCCTCTTTTCCTCCACTTCAGAGGCGATGAACGTCTCCCTGTCCCCACTTTCCACCTTTATCAGGCGGATCTTCAACTCCTTGGGGGGCCCATCTGACAGAGCCTTCAGTTTCAAGAGATCTGTGGACCCGAGCGACGAGCCAGACTCTGTGTCTTTCTTGTATTCGACTCTTTCTCCAGAAATCCTGGCAGTCCACTCAGCACGCTCTTCTTCACTGGTGGAGCTGCCGCTGGATGCCTCTTTGCGCTTCTTTTTGTCTGTGTCGTAATGACCCTTGTTCTTCTCAGAACCCTCCTTGCTCTGGAGGTTCAGGTCACCAAGAATTCTCCGATCCTTCTTGTCCTTATGACTCTTGCTGTCCTTGTGCCGCTTGTGGCTGGTGCTGGAGTGAGTGGATGAAGATGATGAAGAGGAGAACGCCATCTCCTCTCTCTTTTCTCTGTGCTTCTTCTTTTCTTTTCTGTCCTCGTGCTTCCTGCTCCCACTGTGGCTGTGACCGTGCTTCCTCTTCTTCTCTTTCTCTCGGTCCTTGTTCCTGTCTTTCTCTCTGTGTTCCTTTACCTTCTCAGGTTTGTATCTGTCTTCTACCTTGACGTGGCCATCAGATTTGCCAAAGGAGTTCTTGTTGGGAAGCGACTGCCGGCTAAGCATGACCTCACAGCTCTTTCCCAACTCTGCTAGAGAAGATTCAGAGATGGTTGTTAACTCTTGCTCCTCCTTGATCACTTTAATCGGCTTTATGGTTGGCATACTCTCATCCTTGCAGGAGCTGATCCTTTCCTCTGTTGTTCCGTCATCTCTCCAGACATCGGCATCTGCAACTTTCACTTTCTTGTCTTCAAGATGAGAGAGAGGGGAGGACTTTTGAGGTGGGACAGTGGGACTGAATGGTGGATTGGTAGAATCTGATGTGGGAGAACTACCTTGCTGCTGGCGGCAAATGTCAGGGCCCAGGGACAGCGAGGAGGAATATTTGACCCCAACCAATGCTGACGGAGGTGGCCTCCCAAAAGGTCCACCACGGTACGCATACTTCTGGCTCTCTAAAACAGTTGCCAGAGACTTAAACATGCTGTTGACTCCTGTTTGGTGAAGGTGGGGCCGTTGGGGTGGTGGAGAACATGACGGCGTCTCAGAATCCTCTTCTTCGTCATCCTCATCAGCCTCACTTTTGGACTGCTCTGGGAGGCCATAGAGTTTAGCCAGGTCACTGTGGCGGTAGTTGGTGTTGCCTATTGCAATGTCCATCGACTGTTTGGGGTTAAAGGGAACATTCAGAGAAGGTTTAAGGTAGTCCTCTTCCTCCTCATTGAGAGAAGATGTCCTGCTGCAAGGGGATGCCAGAGAGCCTTGGCGGCTGAGAACAGGAGGGCTAGCATGAGGATTGGATCCAAAGTCATCCTGGTTTGGCTGATGTTTCAGTGCTGGAATGAGGTCTGGGGCACAAAGGTAATTCTTGATAGGCTGGACACGAGGTGAAAAGGCGTCAAGGACACCAGTGGAGCCAGTTTTTTCGCTGTTATACATCTCCTCTTCCTTTTTGATAGATTCATCCAGCATAGCCATGATGTTAGCAAGACCATCAGGGAGAAGTGTGGACATCTCAGAGGGCTCCTCCTCAAACTGAGCACTGTCGGAGTCAGCACTTCGGCTACCTACACTATTCACATGGCTGCCCTGCTTCTGGAGAATTGTCACTGTTGAGCTGGTAGACAAAGGTGGCGGGGGCAGGTTTTCTCGAGGAAAGGCCTGGTACAGTTTGGGTGGCTCCCTAAGCGCCAGCGTGGGGAGAGAGTGTTGGCTTCTGGTGTCCCTGTCTCTGGCTGAGTCTTTGGATTGGTTGGGTGCGGCTTGCATTGCCGGTGGTTTGTTGGGGTATGCCGGCTGGTTGATCCCTGAGGTACTGTGTGTTGATGAGGGACTGAATGTCGTTCCGCCACTGTTGCTCCACATCTCCCTCTGTCTCTGCTTTTCTCTGGCGTACTCGGTCTGCGGTGTGAGAGGAGGCGGCCGCAGCCTTTCCAGAGGAGTGCTGCTGTTGGGTGTCTGGCCTGGAGGGCATGGGACGACGCCCCCGCGGCTTAGCCAGGGGTAGGGAGGTGAAGCCTGGGAACTGGGGGGTGGTGGACCAGGAGGGGGTGCAGTCACAGAGCAGAGGCGTGGGGGAGGGGGCGTTGGGGAGGTTTTGCAAGAGAGCAGTCTTTCCAGGTTTTCGATAGCGGTCTGCTCTTTGCCTTTACTGCACAATTCCTCCTCCCTCTTGCGCTCCATCCTCCTCCTCTCCTCCTCTTTCCTCTCCAACTCCTTGTGCCTTATCCTCTCTTTTTCCTGTCTCTCCATCTCTTGCTTCCTCCGCTCCTGTTCCTCCACCTCTTTCCTCTTCCTCTCCTGCTCTTGCCTCTCCCATTCTCTCCTCTTCCTTTCCCGCTCCTTCCTCTCCCACTCCTGCCTTTTCCTCTCCTCTTCTTGCCTCTCCCATTCTCTCCTTTTCCTCTCCTCCTCCAGCCTCTCTGCATCTTTCTTCTTTCTCTCCTCCTCTTGCCTGCGCTTCCTCTCACGCTCCTGCATCTCCCATTCTCTCCTCTTCCTCTCCTCTTGTCTCGCCAGTTCTCTCTTCCTCTCCTCCTCCCTTTCCAGCTCTTTCCTCTTCCTCTCCTCTTCGTGCTTTTGCTTAATCTCCCATTCTTTCTTTCGCCTCTCGTCTTCTCTCCTTCTCGCCTCCTCCTCCCTGTCCCTCTTCCTCCTTTCTTCAGCTTGCATGTGTCCCTCTAGCTCAGCATCAAGCTTGTCTAGAGCCTCCTCGATGGACTGGGGGACAGAGGTCGGGGCTGGTGGGCGAATCTGTTGCTGCGAGTACGCCTGAGTTGAGACAGAGTCTGGCTGATGACCCAGTCTAGGCAACAGGCCGGGATTGGATGGCTGGGGAGGAGACTTGACCGTGGAGTGTGGAAGTGGGTAGTATGCAGGAGGAGACCTAGGAAGTGGATTTGAAATTCTGCTTGTAATCACACTGTCTCCCGCCCTCTGGTGCCCTGAGAACAAAGACGATGACAAGGGAAATGCAGGAGTTTGCTCCACTTCAGCCTGAGAGTAGTAGGATGTCTTCCCCTTTGTGTGCTGGGACTTGGTGGGTCCCTGTTGTTGTGGTCTGTGTCGTCCCTCATGATGAGGCTTGTTGGCGGTGGTGGGAGCAGCAGCAGCTTGGCCCCTCTGACAGCCTGGCTGCAGCAGGGCATCCAGCTGAGAGGCAGGGGCAGTGACAGCACTGGGTGAGCTTTGGGGTGCTGGCTCTCTACCTCTTTGCCAATTGCTGTTTCTGCTGCCGTTGCTCACAAGGCAACCAGCAGAGGGCGATGTGGTCACCATGGAAACCCGATTAGAGCTGCTGCTGTTGCTGTAGCCACCGATGGAGCAGGACGACTGGGACATGGGAAGATTGGGAGTGATGACAGGGGTGCGAGTGGAACTGGTTGGGGGTAGAGGAGGGCTGGCATGAGGGTGATGCTGGGGGGGGACTGGAACCCGACTATCCACGACCTGATTGTGGCTCTGCTGGCGCTGAGGTATCAGTCCTGGAGGCCTGTAGATGCCCAGATCCTGTAGAAAAAGCAAGTTTTGAAATAAACTCTTTTCATAAATGACAATACTATTATAGTGGCAACATCTGCAGCAGGGTTGACTGCCTACATACTCGGGGGGATAAAAACACCTGCTGGTCTTCATGAGGGAAATTCTATTGACATGTACATGGCAAGATTGGACCTTGTGGAAATGACTTGTACTCACCTGGGAGTGACTGCTGGACCTACTCTGGTATCTCCAGACCTCGTGGGGCCCACTTTGCTGAGGTACTGAGGTGCTGTTGGCAGAAGGAGTGGGTGGAGGGGGACCCTGGTGCCCCAGCCCTTGACGAGGCTGTAAGTGGCTGTAAGGCACACTGCTGCTGGTAGCAGGAGGGTTTGCTGGTGAAGATTGGGCATGTGGGTGTTGATCTCTGTCCCCCCTGGTAGGGGTAGATGCCATGTGAGAGGTAGCTTGGCTGCCACCTTGACTCCCAATGAGGGGGCCTTTCTGGTTGTGAGGTCCACGGGGCTCCATGGCCTGGCAGGGTGGAGCTAGCCCCAGTTTCGAGCTGGGACTGTGATAGGAAGAGTGGGGGGACTGCTGGTTTACAGCCTGAGGTTGGAACGTGTCTTTTTGTGGCTGAGTAGCACAACCCTGGTTGTAGCTACCAGGAGAGGAGTTAGTAGGTGGAGGGGAAAGAGTTGCAACTGTGGAAGAGGCAGGAGGGGACTTTTGGGTGTAGCTGCCCAATCCTTGTTTATGGGATTCCTGATAAAGAGAGAGAGCCAGAATAGAACCGGCGATAATTAGTGTAATTGTCAGTGTACTAAAGGTTCTGATCACTGCTGCTACTTAACACAAATAGCAAAAGGAATTTTTGGCTGGATTTCATTTACGGTATTCTCTATGTGGTTCAGATAGCTAAGAGGAACTGTCTTTATGGCACTACTCCATCCACTGATGATTTTTCTCATGTTACTGTTGACTACAATCAAATTAGTCCCTATTTTCTTACTGTTCGGACCTGGAACTCCTGTGTAGGTGGGTTTTTGCGTTCAGACGTCTGGGGCTGCCAGTTGTCTTTGTGCAGGGGGTTCCAGAACGCTTGTTTAGGAGGGAGGTGGTGGGCTGATGAATGATGCTGGGACATCATAGCCTGACCAGGGCCCGGAAAACGCTGCAGACCAGGATGGGAGACCTGCACAGAATATAGGACATCACAATATCCATGAGTGGAACGTCAAGACCAACAACAGAATTTGAGAGAGAAAAGAACCGAGGCTGTGGCAAACCGCCCCACGTCTGATACCTGATCTGAACTCTTCTTCCTCTTGCTGGGGCTCGGACAGTCCTCCGTAGCGGAGCGCGATGAAGGGTGATGAGAGGGCAGAGGAGTGTGCTGGATGACAGAGTGCTCTCCCAGCGGAGGGCCCGGCCTCTTCAACTGACTCCCTGGCATCTTCCCGGGGTAACCCCTCTGCTGTTAACGGATAAATGAGAGGATCAGTGTCGCGGTGGATGAGGACGATAGGGCTCGATATTTTGTGAAATATCGAGCCTTGGCTGGGTGACGGGGGCTGACTACAGCAGGTCTTTCATCTGCCGGGTTGTTTCAGTGCTGACAGCAAGAATGGGGATTGTTCTGTGATGTCTGTATGGATGATGAAACATGAGCATAGCCAATTAGAGAGCGCTTACCTGATGCACCTGAGCCCACATCTCATCTCCCAGCAATGGTGGGCCCCGGGGAACAAGCTGCTCCTGAGGACCCCCAAACTAAAGCAGACAGAGAAGACGACACAGAAACCATGAAGAGAGCCAATCGCCTGTGCTGCATAAACCCGCCACGAGATCAGCGGTAGCACCGCTCCCCACCTTCAGCAGTTGGTTTGGTCTGCTGGGGAGAAGATGTGGGTTGGGGGCAGGTCCGCCGCTGCCGGCGTACCCTCCGTTGTGGAGGCGAAGCGAGTGCTCACTGGGCAGGGGGACAACAGAGTGTCCCTGAGGAGGATGGTGGGACTCATAGAGCTGGCCGAGTTGCTCCCACGCTCGGTGGGGAGGTGGAGGGTGAAGATGTGGGGGTGGTCTCTGCTGCTCTCTCGGCAGACCTGGCAACAGTGGCTGAGAGAGCTCAAACTTCTCCCCTCCCCGCATCGGCCTGGACGGGACAAAACAACCATTACTCATGACGCCGCAACTTTACTTCAACATGCCGTCTCCTGAAAATAAATGGCCCTCTCCTCTCTAATTCTAGGCTTTTAACTGTGAAGTTTGTGCACTCACCCATTACTAAAGAATTTACTTGGATGGTTCAGTCCGCCCATTGGACCAGGAGGTAGATGGGGAAGGAGCTGGTGTTGGTTCACTCCAGGCGAACATCTGAGGAGTTAACAGGAGCATTTAGATGACCTGAGCAAGCATCAGCACCGTTTCTTGCTAATTCTCCTAAATGCAAACGATACTTTAGCAGTTTTAACACCTGGGCTCAGTAAATTTGAGCCCTGCTGTAAGGAGATAAAACACTAGTGTGGAGTTCTAATTACACGTTAGACCTGATGCGTTAACAATGTGGTTTGAGCCGGTTTTTTGTGTGTATGCGTTGGCATGGAAACAGACCTGGCAGGTGGCTGCCAGGCGCGGCCGCCCACGGGAGCCCACGGTCCCCGGTTGAGTCCATCCAGAGGGAAGGAGTCCCGTGTGCCACGCCCGCCAAACTGCTCTACTGCGTGATGCATCCAGCCTGAGGAAGTTGGTGATGACGGTTAACTGCACTGACTCACAAAAACGTGCGTGCTGCCGAGCGTGACGACGAGGTTCCACCCTAAAAGGCTATTTTGGGTGTAAAGACTCGCAGATCGTGGGCGCTTTTTTTTTTAACAAACTGACACCGGATGCGAGTTAACAATCATGCATTGTCCATTTAATATAACGGCATCCTCGGCAGGGCCATTATGCAACACACCAGGGTTCAACCGATTACCGTACAATCTGTTGGGGTGTAATTACTGGCCGGCCAATCAAAATTAAACTGCAGCTAAGAGATCCACAGTCAAAATGTCACAGTGGCTCTTGAGAGCGCGCGCAGATTAGAGGACAAAGATAAGTGACGCTTCCGTTTCACTAGGTTATGAGACACGCTGCTTCAAAATACTGAACCGTGTCTCTGTCAGCCATCATTCCTGAAAGAATTCGGCGCTTCTGCACATTCCAACAACAGGAGGAGCGCTTGTACTCACCAGACGAGCTGCGTCCGTGAAGCCCTCCACTGCAGCACAGAGAGGGCCTCACTCCAACACTTATGAAATCTGCGCCGCGCGACTCCTCGCGTCTTCAGCACCAGGAACCTGAGAGCCGAGCGGCTGCGGGGAGAACAGGGAGAGCTACTATGAGCGAGACGGGAGACGCACAATGAAAAGTCAATAAATGCCAGTGGGCTCTGTTATATAGGCTAGTTGGTGGGTGCATGAGAGCTTGTCAGCAGAGAGAGGGAGTGGAACGGGAATATAGGGCAGGAGAGAGAGTGTGAGTGTGGGAGAGCCGGCCACAACTGTGACTGCAGCAAAAAATAAAAAAAAAACCCTGCATGAAACACTGCCCATTTATACCAAATTCCCGTTTCACACAATTCCTCACTTCTAGCTAAGGCCGAGCGGCTTGAATACACACTCACGACCACTTTATCTATAAAGGTTCTCCTGCTGCTGGAGCCCGTGTGCTTCAAGCTTGGAGGTGTTGTGGGTTCAGAGATGCTCTCCTGCAGACCTCGGCTGTAACGATGGTTCATTGAGTGACTGTTGTCTTTCTGTCAGCTGGAACCAGTCTGGCCTTTCTCCTCTGACCTCTGACATCAACAAGGCCTCTGAGCATCACTGGGTATCTCCTCTTTGTGGGACCATCCTCTGTAAACCCCTAGAGATGGTTGTGTGTGAGAACCCCAGCAGATCAGCAGCTGCTGGGACACTCAGACCAGCAACCATGACACCTTCAGAGACACTCAAACCATCTTTCTCCTCTATCCTGATGCTGGTTTAAACTCCAGCAGATCCTCCTGACCACGCCTACATGCCCACACGCACTGAGTTACTGGCGTGCGATTGGCTGACGAGATATTTGCATGAATGAGCAGCTGAACAGGTGGACCCTAATAAAGTGGTCGGCGAGGGTACTTTGCCACTGCGCACAGGCCTTTTGTGTGAAAAGTGACTGCCGTGCTTCAGGCGGCCTGGAGGAGGCGCAAGTAAACCAGCCGGCGCGGGGAAGGATTATTATCAAGGTCCAGATGGCTCTGTAGGGAGCTCACCTATGAGCAGAGACCTGGGGTTACTGTAATCCTTACCATGGGCCCTCTGATAAAAAAAAAAAAAGAAAAAAAAAGAGGCAGAGTGAAAGACTATGAGTGAGAAGCCTTGGTCATGTGCCAAGTGTGTGTGTGTGTGTGTGTGTGTGTGTGAGTGTGTGTGCGTGCGTGCGTGCGTGCGTGCGTGCGTGAATACCTTGTGCAAACTTA
>CAAKHG010032422.1:0-13195 GCA_901007715.1 Dactylopterus volitans
GGAATGAGGGGGGGGGGGGGGGAGGGTGAGCCGCGAACACGGCCTCGCCCGCTCAAACACACCTACCGAGTGCTTCGGAGCGGCGGCGTTGGCGAGGTCAGTCAGTTGGAGCGCCAAAGTCGTACAGGCAAGACACAGATAACGGGGGAATTACCATCGAATGCCGCTGAGAGCGACGTCACGTCTTACCAGTTCCGCCCGCTGGCTCTTAGCTGATCGCGCTTGACCCCGTGCAGCAGAGCCGACGGCATCCATCACGGCTCCCCGAGCGTGACGGCAGACCCACGCATGCCCGCCGATGCCTGCGAGATGCCGCAGATAAGATGACATTTAATTTGACGGATTGCGACAAAAGTTTTGCATGGAAGAGTAAAAATATGTTGGTTTTTTTTTCTTTTTTAGTTAGTGATGGAAAGGGGAAAGGAGGAATACTGATTCTATCTGCGAGATGTATCAGTATGTAATGATACATGGAGACAGAACTCTTTTACATTCTTTCCAGCAGAGACCGTTAAGACACGTCATGAAGCTTTAAACTATGTAAGGTTAAGTGCTCTTGCATGGCTATTAAATGGTAACAAGTATAACTGCCAGGTGTGTGTGTGTGTGTCTATGTGTGACAGTGTCTGCAGGTATCTTTGACCAGGATAATGGCACAGTGAACGCACATAAAAACCCTAGGTGAAAATTCATTTTTTCCCCGCTTTGCTCTGGTTTTTCCATTAAAAAGCTGATCAGAAGTGGCACACATAAATACGACGCGCGCTGTCTCACTGCCTCTAACACACACACACACACACACACACACACACGCACGCACGCACGCACGCACAAAACCACAGGGCTTCACATACTCAGGAGTGCCTGTCCTTAAGCATTAAAACACACAGAGGCCCTTAGAAACGACAGAAGGGGAAGAAAGCTGACGCATGTATCAGCTCCGGTCCAGGAGAGGACGCGAGGACGGGCGCGAGACCCAAATGTTTGGCTCTCTGGACCTTTATGCAACTTAGCAGCAACAACCAATCTGACATCCTGCGAGCAGGTTCCCCCGAGTTAAAGGAAAAGCAGGTATTTAGTTGCTACTTGTTGAATGTTTTTTTTTTTTTGTTGTTATTGTTTTTCCGGAAACGAGAGTGGAATGTAAAGTTACTGGTGAGCGGATCATCTTGCCCGAACAAAACCTCCGCTGTCACGGCCCAGCTCGGGTGCTTTCACCAAAGATGTTGCGCGGCAGCGTTTGGCAGGTGAACTATCCGGTCTGCGATCGTTGCCTCTCCCAAGGAGGGGTTTTTTTTTTTTTTTTTTTTATGCTCACCCTTGCCTGTTTATTTATTAGCAGGATTATGCTAAAACAGCTTCACCAAACTCGGCGGAGGAGCACAGCGCAGGCCAGGGAGCCCATTAGGTCTTGAAGCCGATCCGCTACGCTCAGAAAAAGACTGTATTCCTTATTTATTTATTGCATTATGCATTAAGTTTCTCATAGATGAAGGGGTGCATGATTAAAGGAGTAACCCCTAGACATAGTCTAGCTAAACTAGACACCATGCCAGCTCCTCTAAAATGAGGCCAAAAATATCTTGATTCCCCCCTTGGTGGTTGTCTTCATTACTGGTCATAAGTCCTGACCCCTGTTTTGGGGTCAAAGAATGCAACATATCGATGGTAAAGGTGGTTGCTCTCATTTCAGGTCATTTTTTATCATGCTGGCCGGTGTTCAAATGGTCCATTCTTCTTAGACGTTTATTTTAACCAATTATTTTATCCTATTAAAAGAGGGTGGGGGTGACATTATGATTGGCAGCTGCTGCGAGCGAAATACCAGAAGTTGCAGAGGCCATTAATGGACTTTGATTCAAGAATTATGCACAAGAAAGTCAAAGGGACGAGTGACGCTAATTTGCTGTGACGGTTATTGACTGTTTCAAACTGTAGAAAGTAGTCTGGCAACATATCAATCGGCCATAAGCGAATCAATACAGCGGCTTCAAACGCTGAACCCTTTCTAAGAGTTTCGAAAATGCATCAGCTCATATCAGAATCAGAATTGGACAAACTTTCCATTGCAAAACGAGCGGAAATTTATCTTTGACATGGCTTCCGAGTACGTGGAATGGTACATATAAGGGTAAAAGCACAAATTAGAACGCAGCTCAAAGTGGTTGAAAAACACAAAACACAGTATGTGGTAACATGTATGGTGGCTTCAGCTGCGTAAACTTTTATTTGTGTTTCTGTTCAGGATTATCTTAAAAAATGGTTCACTGGTGAGATTTTCTCCTATTTTTTCTTCCTTTCCCCCCCCCCATTCGGACAAAGACAGGCTCATATTTTCATTGTCCTCCATCTTTTATGAGACCGGCTAACCACGTCATTACGCTAGCTCGGAGGCCACTGCTCGTACATGAATGGCGTCCTCACATCTCGCGCCCATAAAGCCAGCATGAAAGCATAGTTCTCCGAGCGTCCTCCGAGCTATTCCTTTAATTTCAATAAGCGACAGAAGAGCGTGTCTGTCTGCGCTCAAGGTGGTGAAGCGTGAAGGGGAACGCACCCACGCATGTTGTTTCATTCTTGGGAAACAAAAGTTCCACAAAATAAACAGATTTAAAGTCGACAAAAGCACAAAGTGGAAATCATCACATTGGCCGGGGCCACATGAAAACAATAACTATTAAGTCATTCTCCTGCCCTCTTAAAGTCCATAATATGTTGAGTCTGTTAATCGTTTCCTCACTGCGTAGGAACTTGCTGAAATGTGCTGACAATCAAAGTAGCGTTTTGGTTTATTTTCCCTCCTCATGGTCACCCCGGTATACGTGAACATGAAACATGAAATGCAGCTCATGGCACTGGCCTTTGTCTTCTGCCAAGCGGTGTGTGTGCGTGCGTGCGTGTGCGCGTGCGTGCGTGAGCGTGTGTGTGTGTGCGTGCGTGCCCTGCTGGGTTTCAGATTTATCTTGATTGTTTCCTTCCACGTCTTTTTCGAAAAAGTTTTCATGTTTCTCGAGGGTGAAACTTTATGTCGACTGTGGTCTGGAGGTTTGGTTATTTTTGAAGGCAAACGAGGAGGAAATATCCCAAACATTTTAACGGCCTCTCTTCAAAGGAAGTCGACTCTCTGTTGAATTTAATTAACAGACAGAATTGCGATTGGCCTTAAATAGCTGGGCCCTTTTTTTTTTTTTTTTTTTTTACTGCGCTTTTTCAAAAAGCTCAAACATAAAACCACATTTAGCAGTCATCAAGTCTACGAATCACCACCCCGGTTTATTTAAGTACAAAATTAGGCTAAAATGGGAGAAATCTTTATAAACATAGCAGGACATTTCTGGAACGAGCCTGACTCGCCTGCAGTCATTTGCGCACATGATGCCGCCTGTACTTTTTAACGGCGTACATTACAACCTCATTAAATATGGAGCCTGTCGGGGAGTATTGCTCCTTTGGATATAATGAATTTTAGAATTAATTTCTACAATTTAGTCTTTTTATGTAGGAGCCAGCACAGGGGTGATATGCACAGAAATTTTTTTTAAAACTTTAACTGGCAATGATGCATTTATACGATGATCCTCTGCAGTTAGATGCCTCATATGAGCGAATATACAAACACAAACAAACAAAACCAAAAAATTATTGTTATTATTTTGAATTGTTAACTTGAGGTTTTAAGTTGTTAAATAAAGTGAGATTTATGTTTTCAGTCCTGTTACAAAAGACCGCTGCTGCAGCTGCCTCATCTCCTGTCTGCTCAGGGTGAGGAAGGGCGCCCGCCGAAGGCCAGTCTGAGTACTGCAAAAGCGCCGCATTAGACAAAAGGGGGAAACCGCTGCTGTGAGGAGGGGAGACGGGACCAAAGAGTGGACTGGTCCAGATGTGGAAGAGCTGGGTGCCTCAGGATGGAAGTGGTGCGAGGGCAGGTAAACTGCGCGTGTGCGTGTGTGCGCGCACGCGCGTGTGTGACATCTTCATTGGTCCACTGCAGCAGAGAGCACGGAGCTGTGAGCGTGTGCGGTGCCTTCATGTGGGTCCCGATTGGCTGTAGATTTTAACAGAGCATGGATCACAATTACTGTTCCTCAGAGAACAGCGCACAAACGCGCACACACACACACACACGGCGCACACGCACGCGCGCACACACACGCGCACATCTGCTTTGTTCTTTCAGTCGAGCAGCTGAAATTCCCATCAGAACTTTTACATCGTAAAGCCCCATCATCATCATCATCATCATCAACAATCATCATCATCATCATCATCCTTTCAGGCCTCTCTTTAGTTTGCCTCCTTTGTTCTCCAGTCTCGGTCTCTCCGTCCACAGCTCACACACGATTCCCATAGGAATTCTTTCGGAGAGCAGGACACAAGACGGGTGTTTACTTTCATTCTTAAGTTCTGCGGCGACGCAAAAGTTCCCCGGCTGATGCGTGCGTGCAGGCCTCGGCGGCGCTCTCTCTCGGGCAGACAGAGCTCGTTAGGGAGCGGGGCCGTGACGCGAGCGACTGCGCGCTCCGAGCGTGCGCCGCGCCGCGCCGGGGGAAAACACATGGCGGAGGGCGCGCCCCGATCCCCGTCCGAGCGGCGAGGCCTCGGTGGAAGCCGTCCCGGGGGGGGGAAGCGGAGGTGACAAGCGGTGATGACTAAAGCAGGAGCCGCGTCACACATGCGTGCATGA
This sequence comes from Dactylopterus volitans, assembly GCA_901007715.1. NCBI lineage: Eukaryota > Metazoa > Chordata > Actinopteri > Syngnathiformes > Dactylopteridae > Dactylopterus > Dactylopterus volitans. The sequence continues at coordinate 4,685 of CAAKHG010032422.1, forward strand.
AATGAGCCACCTCGGAGGCGACATCTTGCCAGCTCATTACATTCACTTGCGCGGTGGCCTTTTTAACACCGAGCACCACCTAGTGTGCGGAATGCCCCCCTTTGTTGCCCCCCCCCCCACCCATTACGGTGTCGCCTCACAGAAAGTTAAGACCTCTCTTGAAGGGGCTCAGTCGAAAAAAGGCCAAAAAAAATCTGTGCTTTCTTGAGATGATCCAGTGAATTTCCGCCATTTTTTTTTTTCATGAAGCAGGTCAGCGTCGAATGCGCGCTCACACGCTCCCTAAATATAGTTTAAAGTGTGCACAGGTCATGTTGTTAACAGCTTTGTTCCCTTTGCAGCTCATCAAACTGTTTATTGCCTCCGACTAAAATAAGACGAAACCCGCCGGCATTTGGAGGGTCTTGCGCGCAACGAGCTTATCTCCATAACATGCCACTGTCCAGAGTTAAATGTCAAAGGTCGGAGGTCAGGGTTAGGGCCCGCTGACATGCTGCTGACTGCTCCTTCGGCCAATCATCAATCAGCTCCCAGTGCCGGGTCGCGTAACTGCGGTGATCAGCTCTGTCAGCAGTTGGTTGAAGGGCAAATGGGAGCATTCTCTGCGTGTGTGTGTGTGTGTGCGTGTGTGTCTGCACATTCCAAATCCTGAAGTGGTATGAGGGTCAGGAGTGAGCCGTACGCAGGTCTCCCGGGTGGGGGTCTCACACACGAACACACACACACACACACACAAAGGAACAGCCACACACCGGCTGACCACTTACTCTATTCGAGTGGCGCGATTGAGTGCAAAGACGGCGTGATGGAGACATGTGAAGAGTCCACGCGGCCCCCTAAAGAAAACACTCGCCCTCCAAGCAGTTAAGACGCAGCGATGTGTCAACAGGCGGGCTTAACGCTCAGATGTAGTGACGGCTTCAGGCAGCAGTCATCGTACGGGGAAATTAATTAGGCATTCACTTTTTTTTGTCCGTTTTACTCACTAATGCAGTTTAAAAGGAATCCCAGAGGAATCCCAGCTCACACATCCATCTTGTACTAATGACAGAGCGTGTTTTTCTTTTCTTCATCTACACACTTATCAACATCAGCCCATCTTTCACCAGTGCCTCACGTGCACAACTGCAACCCAAAGTGGATTTTTTTTTTTTTTTTTTTTTTTTTTTTTACAATACAAGTCTTTCATGCATGTAACTCCTGGACAGTGACTCCATAATAAGCTCTAGTTGATGCCAAAACACGGGCGACCTGCGCTCGGTGGGGTGCCCGAGCGTGTTCCTCAGGCCCATGTTGTTCCCAAAAATACCACAATATGCACCAGAATGCAGTCTGGGAAGATGGTGAGCCGGCGGAGGCAGTGTGATGCTTTGGGCAACGTTCTGCTGGAGAACCTTGGGTCCTGCCATTCATGTGGATGTTCCTTTGACACGTAGCAGCTACCTAAGCATTGTTGCAGACCATGTCCCCCCTTCCATGGGAACTGTGTTCCCTGATGGCAGTGGCCTCTTTCAGCAGGATAATGCTCCCTGCCACAAAGCAACAATGGTTCAGGAACGTTTGAGGAACACAAACAACCAGTTCAAGGTGTTGACTCAAGGTCTAGGTTCCCTAGATATTGATCTAATTCAGCGGGATGTGCTGGAAACTCAAGTCCGATCCATGGAGGCCCCAACTTCCAGGACTTCAAGGATCTGCTGCTAACATCTTGGTGCCAGATACCACAGCAAAACCTTCAGAGGTCCAGGGCACAGGCCTCCATAAGTCAGAGGGACCTACACAATGTGAGGCAGGTGGTCATAATGCTATGGCTGATCAGAGTATGCTTAGTATAGTGATATTCAGAAATTCCTAATAGGTTATGCAGAAGAACATGTCTGAGAAACCAGTTTTTGAAGCGAGTTCTGTTGGCTAAACCGTGATAGTGGATTTGCACACACACACAAAAACATCGCAAAACTACAAAGGCATGTCATCAGGATAGTTTTTTTTTTCTTACTCCTAAGCTCCAACCCTCCACCAAGTTTTGCAAAGATAAGGTAGTTTTTGTAGTTTCTGACCTCTGCCGACGCAAGTGCTTTTTTCCCCGGTTAAATGTGACGAGCTAGCTGCGCCTATTACAAGATAACGCCATCCAATCGCTCTCTCCATGTGTTTCGTGTTTCAGTTCAAAATGAATAAGGATGTTTTTCAAAAAAAAAAGAAAAAAAAAAGATATCCATTCAACCAGGAGTCTAAAGTTCCAGCCAAAACACAAGGGAGGTACCCGCCCCCCAACCACCTCCCTCTGACTTTTTGCCCATAACTTCTCAATTTAGCTCTGAGCATGGCGGTGAGTGCTTTCAGTGAAAACACCATTTCCATGTAGATGCCCTCAAGTGAAATGTCCACCTGCGCTTTTTTTTCCCCACTCGCCGCTCATTCATTCAATTGACTTCTGCTCAAATTTCCTCCATTCGTTCTACATTTGTGAGGAAACACACACACACGCACACACACGCACACACCATGCCCACATACAGCTGACTCCCCCCTGCTGCCCCCACCACCTCCAGCTCTGCTTTAAAGCACTGCCTATCCAAACAGGAAAGTGGCCTCTGCCCCGGCAGCAGTTGAGGGTACAGCAGTGGAGATTTCATTAGTCACAGCTAACAGGCTAATTATCCGCTTCAGTGCACCTGTAAAACTTTACTGTGTGTCAATCTAACACAATCACAGACACTGCGTATAGGTGTGTGTGTGTGTGTGTGTGGGTGCGTGCGCGTGTGTGTGTTAATGTGGGACAGTGTGTGTTAGCAGTCCAGCCTCTGTGGGCATGAGCGCATGTTCTCCTGCAATAACCGTGACTGGCAATCAAAAGCCACACTTAACTAAATTACAGGACACTCAAATTGTAACTTGTTATAAAACAGCTATCAGCCCTCTTTTTCCTTTTCGTTTTTTTTTTCTTTTTCTTTTTTAACTTAAAGATGCATTAACTGCGTATTTTTTGGCCACTCGGGGGCAGCAAAAACAAGTTGTGAGCAAAATACAGTTATTTGCATTGATATGCTTGTTAGCTTAATTTCACATTAGCATCATCATTCACATGGAATGTTTATGTGTCTGACATTTTTTAAAGTTTTTAAAGTTAGCTTTTTCTGAGGTTTTGATGGATTTAGCTGCAACCGCAGTACGCCTGTATTCCTACGTTTGTATTCCTACGCCTAGATGCACTATATTCTGCCGCAGATCGGCTGGCAAGATAATGTGGTGAAAATATTCAAAATGTATCAAACTCCCGAAGAGATTATTGTTAATTTTCAGGAAAGCATTTTTTTAAACTAAACATGTTTTTTTTTTTCTTTTTCCAACCAATACGCATCCATCAACATACAGATCCACTTGAGAAAACCAAACTATTTCTTTGAGCTATTTTCGGTCTCTATCAACTCCAGCCAGAAAGGAAAGTAGCCATTTAACTGACAATGCTGTGCTATGTTAACTCGCCAGTTGCAAACTGTTTGATGCCGACAGGCGGCGTGTGGTGCAGGTATTTAGCGCTGGATCTTTGAAGGCACCACATCTTTGAAGCTGAAAACGGCTCTACGAGAGACGCAAGAGTGAACCAAAACTATAAAGTTCCAGCCTGCCAGCTAGACAATCGGCTCAAACTCACTGTAACGCAGAGTTGGGTGGAAATTTGACAGCTAGCTGGAGCAGAAGCTTCAAGCGATGTGTGCTGCGTTGTTATGGGAAGATCATAACCAGATCCATGTTGTGCCTCTCGGTCCTCTAAGATAATGGTGCAAAGGGGAAAATGCTTTCTCATTGCCATCACCTTTTAAGTTAAATTGACCATTGTTCATGTTGAGAGAGGGCAACTTCCCTGCATCTGTGCCGAAGTGTTAAACAAAGCTGAAGCAGAAACGTTCGGCCATAAAAATGTTCAATAATGTTTCATAAGCAAGCAAACACACTAATTTCTTCAAGAAATGGGAACAAAACCATCTGGGGTGGCTGTTCTGAGTTTAATCCTGCCCTTAGCATAAACAACCACTCGTTTTCTTATGAAGATGTAGATTCCCGGTGCTACTTGTTCACCCTGTGTCTTGTTTGTGTGTTTATATAAGAGGCAAAGAAACATCTGCATGTGATAGAGACGTCAGCACTATCCATTATTATACAACACTGTCATCCGCTCCATCCCCAGCGCTCGGCTCCCAACTGAAAAAGCACAAAGAGAGGTTATTTTCCCACGTGGGGGTTTGGTGTTTTAAGTGTTTAAATTTGTGCCTAAAATAGAGGGATGAAGGAGAGCGGTGGCGACTGATGACTACTGGAGCCTTTGAGGTGAGGGGAATTTCTCACCATTTAACGGCAAAGCGGCGAAAACCCGCATCCTGCCCCACAAAGTCGCACACACACACTCACCGGTACCCCCTGCCCGGCAGCCTCTTTGTAGCCGTGTTGTGATTGTATCAGATGTGGGGCGGCAGAGGTTGCGGGGAGCACGGGGGTGTCGGTAGGGCGATGTGTGAATTTGTAATGTGCTTATGCTGGAACCGCAAGGACAGGAGATAGGGGCACCCAAAGCGGCGCTACACTCCCACACACTCACTCAAACACACAGACACTCTTGCGCTGTGGGGAGTGGAACTCTAGCTCCCTGAACTCCTTTCATCCCGCTGAAGGTGGAAGTGAGTGCAAGGTTTCCTGGACTCACAGTGAAAAACAGCACTCTCTACATCCTCTGCGAGGCTACTGCCTGCTGCCAGAATGTGTGTGTATGTGTGTGTGCACTGGCCACATACTGTGGGGACCAAAAGATTTTTGCAAAGTGAGGACATTTTGGCTGCTCCACTTTGAGGGACGTCTTAAAAGGTCATTTTGGGGGTTAAGACTTAAGGTTAAGGTTAATAATCATAGTAATAATAATAAGAATTTTTAAAGGCATTAATATAGTGCCTTTCAAGCTATCCAAGGACTCTTTACAGGAAAGAGGATCACAAACAGTGCAAAACAGGAACAGAGCTAAATAGGAAGACCATGGGCCTTCTTGAACAGATGGGTATTTGGGTGTTTTTTGAAAGTCCCAAGAGATGTTGCACTGCAGATTTTAGAAGGCAGAGAGTTCCGTAGGGCGGGGGCAGCCGCGGCGAAGGCTCTGTCCCTAAAAGTGTGCAACCTGATGTGGGTGACTCAGAGCAGGCCCATTTCTCGGCATCACAGGGTCTGGGATGGGGCGTATGGGCGTAGGAGGTCAGATATGTAAGGCAGAGCTGAGATGGGTAGTGTTTGGGTGGGGGCTTGGGTACGTACGACATCCAGCAATAATAGATGTACAAGATGTACCTTTTGGTCTCCAAGGTTACTGAATGTATGACGCATCAGTTTAAATCGTTGCCTTAGTTCATGTATCATCTTTACGGCAGCACACTGAGGCCCTCCTCGGACCCGCATTAGCATGAGTCTCGGCGTCTGGCTAACCAGCTGTCAACGGATAACACATTGCTGTGCTATTTGCAAATAAATAATAATAAATAAGAAAAGTCTGTGAGTCGGTGAGTCTTGCGAGGCAGCTGGGTTCCCACACGAGTTCGCTTACATCTTGCGAACCGCCAACCCAAAGCATCGCGAACACGGACCAATCAGCATCCTACGGACAGTTGCTACAGGGCGTGGTGTAGAATGTTCGCTTTAAAACAGCCCATGATGGCTCTAAAAGAGGTGAGCATAGATGCGACTTTGGTGTCACCTCAACTAGAGAGCATTTATTTGTCTAAAAGAATAGAAAATAAATGCATGGAAGGTTTTTCTTAAGTGTCTGAAGCTCACCTGTGATCGACAGGTAGAAGGTGGTAGGTAGGTAGATACTGTAGATGGACAGGAGCATAGGCAGATAGACAGACAGACATAAAGGTAGGTAGGTAGCTTGATACATAGACAGACAGACAGACAGGTTGGTAGGTAAGTAAATAGATAAACAGACAGGTAGGTTGGTAGGTAAGTAGATAGATAGACAGACAGATTGGTAGATACTGTAGATAGACAGACAGGTTGGTAGGTAGGTAGGTAAGTAGATCGCTATGCAGGCAGACAGCTAGGTCGGTAGGTGAGTAGATAGACAGACAGGTAGGTAGGTAGATAGAGAGACAAGTACGTTGGTAGGTAAAGACAGGTAAGTACGTACTGTAGATAGATAGACAGACAGGTAGGTAGGTTGGTAGATAGATAGACAGATAGACAGTCAGGTAGGTAAGTAGATAGACAGATAGACAGACAGACAGGCTTGTAGGTAGGTAGATAGAAAGACAGACAGACATACAGGTTGTTAAGTAAGTAGATGGAAAGACAGACAGACAGACAGACAGACAGGTTGTTAGGCAAGTAGATAGAAAGACAGACAGACAGGTTGTTAGTTAAGTAGATAGAAAGACAGACAGACAGGCGGGCTTTTCCAAACATCCTTCAGACATCCCGGAGTAACAGCGTGAGTGTGTTTCCCCGCTCACACAGGACATCTGCTGGGGCGAGGCAGATCTGAGCGGAGCCCTCTGAGGTGCAGGACCACCACGGCCTTTGAAGACCACATGCCTGGGCCTCCGTGTGGGGACGGCGGCCGGGGCCCTCGAAGGTCACCAGGAGCAAAGGGACAAGCAGCAAATGGTGTCACTTCGCCTCAACGGCAGGTCAGAGGTCGAGGGTTGGGGGGGGGGGCCGCTGTTACGACAACGTACCTACAGCACGCTGCTCCTCCCGTGCTCACACGGGCAAATCTGTACTCCCTTTTCAAATAAATATGAGATTAAATGAGGATTCCACATTTATTCCTGGCTAACGCACATGTTAAACTGTCATATGGCTCTAAATCGTGTAAAACTGCAGCAGACAATCCAGCTCAGCCAAGAAACTAACATGCTCTCGTGCAACGATCAGAAATACGGTCCAACCAGCGAGCCTGTGCCGTTTCAGGTTTGGATGGAAGCTCAGCTGTACTTTATTGTACTTTAACTGAGGTGGAGGACTCAATCCGGAGCCCACGGCATCTCCTCAAAGGCTAGTCCACGCCGCCCTCATTTTTTTCTGGTTGAGGAGACGTAAAGATGCTCCTTTTGCTCCCTCCCTTTTGCAGCGGCCCTTCCCGTGCCCCCCACCCCCCCCTTAAACCCGCCGTCCTCCCTCAAGTCCTGTCACGCAGACGCGCTGACTGGTGATTTTGTGGGCGCAGCCGACCGTGACGCGCCCTCCGCCACATACGCACGCTCCACATTATGGGCGTGCCGCCGAAATGCTGACGGAACACTACGGCGGAACCGTCTCCTCTGCTCACAGTTGAATGTTTTGTTGGCGGCATTTATTGCTTTTGTTTACTGGGTGTTTCTGCGCTTGTGATGTGGCGCGCGAGGGAGGGGCCAACTATCCCCAGTTGTCTCGCAAAGTAACAGCTTAACATTGTATTTTTTGTTTGTTTGTTTGTTTTTTTACCTGACTCTGCTAAATGGGAGGAAGGGGGAGATGTTTTGCATGCGATTGTGGTCAAAACGTAAAACTGTGAACAAATGAATGTTGGACAGGAGACGCGGAATTGCAGAATTACGGTTGCGCATTCCGAGGAAGCGGGAAATCTCTTGGTTCTGGTCATGGAAGAAGTGGATGTAATGGGGGTTATGTAACAGGTTTTCATCCCTTCTTAGTGTTGCCATGTTCTATTATTATTATTTATTTTTAATGTATTTTGCAACTGGAGGGGATTATATGCGGACGAGGTGGGTGGAGCTGTCGAGGGCCTGTCACGTCAGGGCACTCCAATCCTAAAACATATCCGCTCCATCATCTGTTTTACTCTAAATGAAACCATAATTTTACAAAATGAACATCATATTTTGCTGAGGAGGACTTGAAACTAACGACTGAGACCATAAACTCCGTTAGAACATATTTATGGAGGTAATTAATCAAGGAGACGCAGCCTCTCATAGGCTTTCATGCACTTTGCAACCACTGAAGTTGACCCCTGCTGGCCATTGGATAGAATGCAGGGATAACGCTGGTCAGTGTTGGCTTCGTTTTCCATTTTTCAAGTCCACAATGAATGGAAATATCTGGTATTGATGAAATGTTGGGTGGCGCGTCGCAGTTTGCCCGCCACTTAACCGTCCCGCATTTGTTTTATATCCTGCATAATCTAGCTGACGTTTGTGGAGCAAAATTTACAGGAGTTTTAGCGGACAAAATCCTGAAATTAAGAGTTTTATTCGGATTTCTACCCTTATTAGTACATTACAACCTCATGACACACACGCACGCACGCACACACACTAAGATCACAGGATTTCCTGCTACTCAGTGTGGTCGCGGCGGTGTGAGGGTACCTCCTGGCACAGTTCCTGATTCGGACGGCACGGTGGGGAAGAGCAGAGTGTTTACACACTTGCAGCAGCACCACACACACACACACACACACACACACACACACACAAGCATATGCTCAAAAATACACAAACACACACTCACACACGCGCACAACAT
>CAAKHG010032423.1:0-15580 GCA_901007715.1 Dactylopterus volitans
ATAGTGGGGATGCCAGGGATACTGGGGGATTAGGTGTGTCGAGCCCAAGGTTGTCCTCATCCCTTACCAACCCACGGACGCCCATGAGTCTGAATGTGTGTTGAGATATATTTTTTGTTTTTGTCTAGGTTTTTATATGCATGTGTTAATGTTCAAGTGTGCATGTGTGTGTTTGTTGTTTTTTTTGTTTTGTTTTTTTTTGTCTGTGTGTGTGTGTGTGTAAATCTGTGTGGGCAGAGGCGAAGATCAAAAAGGCAAAAAAGAAAACATTTGGGGTGAGAAACAGATTGAGACATGCAGAATGTGTGAGAAGGAAAAGAAGTCCCATCTGTCTTTCACAACCTCACGTGGGAACACACACACACGCACACACACACACACAGACATAGCAGATGTAGAAGAACTTGCAGAGAACAAACTGCCAGGGGAATTTCACTTGCAGAAAAAAAAAAAAAAAAAAAAAAAAGGCTGTCATAGTCCCTCAACGCTAATATGCAGGAAACAGAACTGGACGCCACATTAATTCAGCATTCTAGTGGAACATCAGTTTACTTGCCACTGTGGAAGCCTGTTCATTTCTATTCAGTTGGCTTCATTTCAACTGAAATCAGCTCAGTTTGAATTTGCCGAGTTGGTGAATAACAAAGGTTTACAGCAGAATAAATAAAGGGTTACTAATAAGCATGTAGCAGAATTAAAGTCAGCGCACGCTTGCACGGTTGCAGCGGTGTTCCACATTCGGCTTGATTCGGTTTCTGTGTGAGTCTCGAATCCCATGAGACAGAAGTTGTGCCATTTTTGTTCCAATGTTCAACGTCGAGTGCGAAAGTTTACTCTCTACACCTAAAATGAAGCAAAAAGACAAGGATGCAAAGCAGTGATATGACAGGTCAAAGGCAATGTTTATTTTTCCTTTTTTTCGTTGTTGTTTTGTTCTGTTTTGTTTTTCTGAAGGTTTGAGGTTATTTTCATTCCTACCTAGTTTGCTCTGAACCTTGCTCAAGATTCCAGGTGTGAAATCCATGACCCGCACTAATCAGCTGGACCTCGGTGGTCCTGGTCCAGATCAAACTGATCCATGCCTGTTTGTTGCAAGCGTCGAAACGCACTTTGGAGGGAATTTTGGGTCAATTGCGGGAGGTCGCGACATGCAAACATCAGACCGGACAGACGGTCGGAAAAAAAAAAAGGCCGGGACCTCACATGGAGAACGGTGGAGACCAAAAGCTCTACTGACATCAACATCAACATCTAGGACTTTTTTGAACTGATTTCTGAGGATGAAAGGGTGAATGAGAGAAAGAGTGAGACGTCATACAGCATGCATTCTTAACCCTGGAAGACCCAGGGCAGCTGACGAGGAAAGCTGTTGCCTTAAATATTTAAAGACGTTTGAACCACTGAGCCACTCGCTTTAAAAAAGTTTGAGTTTCTCAGCTTTCCAACAACATCTTGTTTATCTTGTTCTTTGGGTTCCACTTGTGTTAAATACATCAAATCTTGTGTGAAATTGTGACTTTAAATGAAGCCGCTCTGAAAATCGCAGGCTATGTTCATACTATATGTTAATTTAGCCACCTGTAATGTTGTAGTCTTTGCAGGTGTGTTACTTTACTCTTTACTGGAGGCCACACATGAGACACAATTAGCATGTGGACCTCAAAGGAAAACAAATGACCCCCCCTCTAAAAAACCTGAAATAATTAAAAGTTGGTGATGTGTTAATGGATCTAAAGGTTAATGATTACAATCATGTGTCATGCTGTTTTTCAGTTGATTCCAACAGAGGGCACTGTCCACTGCTTAGACAGATGGTCTCAATTTACAGTAACTGCTGCTTTATCTCAAATTGCAGGTTAGTGTGAAGGACTTTCTTCTCAACTGAGTGTTCATGTAAGTGTTCTTTTTCAGTATCATCCCAGGGTCACCTGATTGGCACACAAAGCTGTAAAAAAAAAAAAAAAAAAAAAGAAAAGAAAAGAAGAAGTCGAGATTTCTAACGGTTCTTGCTTTCTGAAATGTGGCTTGGGATCTTATGTGCTGGATCGGGAAATGATACTAATGACTAAATTCATGTCACTCAATATAATCCACCACCATTAGTTTCATGCATGAGTTCAACTGTCTGATGTGTGGCTCTCTGCTTATTTATCTTGGTGACTCTGGCCCTCTGGATTACAGCATCCTGGATTGAGGTTTTGACTTTTTTGCCGTTTTTAGTGAACATGTTGCTTTTTCGGCAGCATTGATGTTAGATTCTAACTCTCTCTCTGCTCCGCCTTTTCCTCCGCTTCTGGTTGCTCATATTGCCAGGCCACTTCTGTAAAATGTTTCCTGCGGAGGGACGAGAAGACAGTCGCTCTTGCGTGCCACCGTCAGCCTATCACGTCTCACTGATTGAGATAAGCAGTTGTCTGTTGTACGTGCACGAGCGCTGTGCCTGATTAACCCGCGGACTCATGCCCGTTTGATGATCGATCTGATTGGCCACGGCGGGTCAGAATGACACCCAGACCCCTTAAAAACGTCAATTTCTCCCTCATGGTCACAGGCGGAATTTTTGGACGTCGGTTTGTGGCAATGATGCAAAGCAAACGTTCATAAGCTCAGAAGAAATGACTTCTATGGCCAGTTGGGTTAATTGGCATCAGTCTTGCTGGAGGGGGTGCTGTCGCAAGCCCTCAAAAAATATGATTAAAAAAATAATTTCAATTAAATAATTGCACCAATTTGCACACCCAGACTGGTGCCCTTTCCTCGTTCCCATGCGGGCCCGCGAGCAGGCGTCACTCAGTTGGATCCATCAGAAAACGTCAGGAGCGCTTTCAGATGAAAACTGCGGCTTCAGTTCCTCTGTGGCGACGCAGGCGTTGCCACGTTTGGTTGTTGTGCTTTTTTAATCTGCTGCGTTGTTGTTTACACGGATCCAAATACCAATACTTGCTATGGGCAGTGACCAAAAATATTTGGTGTCGCTGGGACCGACTTTGCAAACAGTTGAGTTAAACCTGCACTGCAGCTTCGTATTCCGGTTTTTCTATCACATTACGCTGTTTTGTATCGCTCAAACATTCCGGAGGCAGCGAGGCTCGGTTGCTACAGCGGCCATTTGGCAATCAGCTCCGGCAGAGACCGTTAGAATTGTAGCATTTAATTCACATTGTGGGAGCTGACAAAACCTGTACATGTTATTTCATTTAATTATTTTATTATTATGTATTTTATGTCATTTTAGTGTTGGTTTTTGTGTTTGGTCTGTTTGGTCAACATTAAACCTTTAAGGTCCGTCAGATGGCTGAATGGCGCGCCAGACTTTTATTGTTATACAACAGCATAACTGGATCAATGCTGCTGGATTTGTAAATTGGACAGAATGTCGAGCCACTTTAGACTTTCAACCTAATGAGCCAGTAATTTGGTTGTCATTTTTTTTTTAATTCTGTCCTGAGCACATCAATTTGCCTAAAAAATTTTTTTTAAATCTCCTCACCAATGATAATGTCTCTTCAGTGACTTCGACTCGATCCAGGCTGGGAGGAAGATTGTGTGTTGATACAATGAAATCGGCTCCACCTTTAGTTACAACCATGGATCTATATTTAAACTATACGGAATGGCAGCTCCTTGTCAGTGATGCCAAAAGGTCTTGATCTCCCTCTGGTGGTTGGCAGCAGTACAGGTCATAAACCTCACCTCCTCCAGGTTACTGGGTGGGTTTGGGCCAAACTAAAATATAAAAATCTCCTCATTTAATTCCCCCAAAATTGATTCGTCCATATCGTGTAGTTTTTATCACACTATTGTGTGTTTCATTTTTCTGTTTGTTTTAGTTACTTATTCGATTATAAGAAATGGCGGTGTGGCTTCATGATTGACAGCAGCTCTGAGTGGAGCACGGCTGATAAACAGCTGTAAACATTTTTCTCTATTTAGTACGGCCCATATCCCCTATCGTGCCCTGCTGGATTTAATATTTTGACAGGTTTGCAGTTTTATAGCCTAGATTTATTTTTATATCATAGCTGTTTTTCCTTTGACTAAAAAATGTCCTTTGGCTGGCTGGTTAAATGCAATAGATAAGTGGAGGACCAATGGCAATATATCAGTTACTACAACAAATGAATGTTTTACCGTATTCTACGTCTAAGTACTTAATATCTGATATATTCAGATGCTATCATGTCAGTGACGCGCAAATATCGGCCAATAATATCAGCCGGCCAATAAATCAGTCAGGCTTTACTTGCGTTTTTTTTTAAGTTAAGTTTAATGATAAAGATATTACACACAATTGAGTTTGGTGGGACCCTGAGGCTGCATTTCCTGACTGCCACTGCTCAGACCACGGCGCGCCAGCGTTGTCCAGAATAAATATGCAGGTCCGCGGTTAAAAAACAGATCCAAAAAGTGAATTTGAAACTTCGAAATCGAGTCAGCCTTGAGGCAACGCTCACCATTGTTTCTCTGCGGTCTCACAGCTCCTCACACACTGCTCGCTCGCCCGCTAAACAAGGCCGCGGGCTCCGCCGGACCCTCGCTCGTCTATTCCAGCTGTAGAAAATGATCCAATTCAGGCAGAAGAGGAGCTTTGAAACACTGGAGTCTGAATCTGCACTGCTGGGGGGCTTCTATCGCACAGTATCATACCAGCTGCCATGAGGCGGGTGGCTGATGTGGATAAGTGGCCCTCTCATTCTCACTTTCTAAAATAAAGGAGAAAAAAAAAAAACAGACCCTCCTTTATTCTATTTTTTGTTGCTTTCTTCACCTCCCTGCTGATCGTCACCATACCAGGAACTTCACGCCGCCGCAAACTAATTTCTGCTCTCGGGCACCTTTTCTGCTCCATCGGTTAAATGTGCGATGTGACCTTGTGTTTGTGCCGGATTGTTCTGTTTTTATGTTGTGGCGCTGCCGTGTTTGGCGAGGCGGCAGACATATGTCATCCCCGCTGGACAATAAAAACTTGCAGCACGTGTTTAATCTCCATCAGCAGCCCAGTCATTAATTACAAAACATCAAGTCGGACAGGCCACAAAGGCTTTCACGCAGCCTTTAAATGGCGCATTCATGTCTATTCACGTTATGAATGGGGTATTCATGTTATGAATGAGTCAATTTTACATGCCCATGCTTTTATCTGTCTTCCATAAACAGACGCCAACCTCTTTTCTCTCAATGTGTGCCCACTGGAGGCAATAAGGAGAGTCCAATGTTTTGATCTACTCGGTTATTTTCTCGTGTGAAAGAGATTCGAAGACTTTTTTAAGTTAAATTGCATGAGACTTTAAGTGAAACGCAACATTGTATCGATCCGTCCGCACAGATGCACCACGGGCCAGTCCGGTAACGAGCATTTTATGGATTTTGATGTCATATTTAATAGAAATAGCACATACACACATGCATTAGTAGGTGCTTCCAAACAGCGCTTTACACTATCTTCACCAAGAGGTGGAGCAGGTAAAAGTGCGGCCTATTCACATCTTTTCCAACTCCATATATTAGTTTTAATGTTGGAAGTCAATGGAAGTAAAAAATAAAAAAAAATAAAAAAATAAAAAAAACTCCCTATTTAAGCCCCCCTAACCTCATAGCCTGTACATTTCATATTATAACCCCTGTTAACAACCTGCACATTCACCACAGTTATAGCATGTATATACTTATAGTTGTAATTGTAATATATTTATATTTCTGCTAAAGCACTTCTGGATGGATGCAAACTGCATTCCGTTGCTTTGTACTTGTGACATGTGCAGTGACAATAAAGTAGAATTCTATTCCATTCTATTATAAATGGCAAAAAAATGGCTTGCTGGCTAAGTTAGTTTCATAGAAAAAAAAAACCCATACATGGTTCCTTAATGTTTCTATCTGGTGAAACCTACAGGTCCAAGTATCCGGCCTTCAGTTCATGATGAATTACTGACGTGTTCTTGGACATTTGCTAATTTGTAGGTATCATGCCTCAAAATCTAACCACAGTTAAACCATGATCCAAACCTATGCTTTTTTATAGTTATCATTTGCTCAAAGACAAAAAAGGGACAAAAATGTACTGAATTTGCAGTTTAAAAAAAAAATTCCTGAGCAGTTAAACAGATATATTTGCTCTAAAACTATCACGCATTGGTATCAGAGATTAATCTATCGTGTAATACTGTTGTTATCGTTAAATCTTCAGGGCATACGTTTTTTTTTCCCTCTCTGGCGCCACCTACAGTGCGACATTTTAGACTCCACTCGTGATTCTCTGCCGTCATCACCAATGACGCCCAACGTTTTTGCTGGTGTTTCTCTCGAGTGTCCAGCATATATTCAGTGTATCTTTCATCTAACACCCACTTGTGACCCCATCAGGCTTTGCTCATTTGCAGCTGCTCTCAAATGTGCTGCTGGACAAAGGAGAGGGTTGAACAAAAGAGTTGGAGAGCTGCTATTGGACCTGCCTTTGTTTGACACGGAGGACCTGGAAGGAGCAGCTGGTGTTAGCGGCAAAGCGGCGAGCCTGATAATACAGGAGCTGCCCATTCTCTCTCTGCGGAGGACGAGTCAGACCACCTTGGGTCAATACTTCCCCTTTCTGTTTCCTCTCCTCCTGCAGAGAGCTGACAGTAGCTCCGAGTGAGCAGAGGAAGCTTTTCTTCTTCTTTTTTCTTTTTTTTTCTTCCTCCTCCTCCTCCTGCTCCACTGTTAGATCACAGACGGATCCATTTCGACCCCCAGAGATACAATTACCTGCCTTCGCTGTTCCATCTCACCCATCTGCTCCTCCACCTCCAGCCGCCTCACAGACAAGTCAATCTTGGCTGGAGGGTCGCGACTCACAAACACGTCCTCTCTCAAGAGTGTTCGGCCTTCTGCGAGAGAGGCTGAGCGCCTGAAAGGGGGCAGAATCCCACCACCGGCTAAAAATGCTTTGTCACTGGGTTGCACGTTAGCAGTGAGGCTGTTCTCCGATTAGTCTGCAGCTAACTCTGTTTCCAAAAGAGTTGGGCCACTGTGGAAAATGTTAAAAAAGAAATTTTAAGAGTGCCAAATGATATTTCACGCAGTGTCCAATTTTTTTTTTTTTTGGGAAATTGGGTAGATGCACCAGGTTTCATGTATCAGACATGGCTGCATCGATTCAGGGGCCTCTATCACTGCAATACAGCTTTTATAAAAAAAACAGCTCGGTAGAACTTATTGCCATTAATGTCAACCTCCCCTACTCTCGCTCTTTCTAGTCTTTCCTTTTCATCAAAGAACGCTGACGAAATCAACCAGTGGCCTCATATTTAACCTTTCGGCCATCCAAGGTTTTTTTTTTTCTTTTTTGCAAACGGAGGTGACTGAAGCTGCTGAACAGCGATGAAAAGCCAAAAGAACCGCACTCCTCATAAATGCATCATATTTATCAAGAGCAATCATATCATGATATCCTTATAAAATCAGTCTAAGAGGTTATAAATGCGCATTTCTACTGTGCATAAAAAAAATTGTTGTAATTTCTGTTCGTACTTTCCACAAAAAGCTTGCAGAAACTCTCTTTTGGGTCAAATGGTTCTGTTTCGATTCAGCCATTCTAGGGGTCCTGTCCCACCCCCACCCCTCTACCCCCCACTCAAGCACACACCTACCCCTACTCTCACCACAGCCCGCCATCTGCAGAGTCCATTATCTCCCAAAGGAGTCATTACCCAGAGTCCTGCTGTGACGGGGAGAGCAGGCGGCCAACCGGAGGGAGGCCGGGGCTCTCCACCTGCTGCGGTCTCTGACTTTCCGCTGAGACACTGATGGATTCTGACACAAACACTGGACTTAGTATGCCGGGACCCCCTGCTGTTTCCATGGAGTGGCCAGAGAAAAAAAAAATTTCAGACAGAGGGTATTACAACCTCTTTTTTTTTTTTTCTAAATTTCAACTATTACATCAAAACGAAAGATGAAAACGGGCCGATAATAAGCAGGAGAACTGAATTCTATAAGCAGATGCGTTTTCAGGCAGTGCACAGGGAGCAATGGGGAGCAGCCAGTTACTCCTTTGAACAGCAGTACGCAGATCTCACGCTGGGTTTCGCGTCTCCAAAAGTCAATTCCATTCAAGCGCGACACGTCGATATTTTTAACAAACAAGAGACCCAACTGTGAAAACAGGAGCACTAGTGTTCGGCTGTTTGACAGGTGACACTGATGGTTGAGATAAGGAACTTGTACACCGTCTGATAATTTATACAATTTCCCCCGGGATTGATAAAGAATTTCTGGTTCTGATTCTGATAAACAAGAATGCAAAAGCACAAAAATGCAGGAATACTGATTTATTTATGGGTTTGATTAGTTTTCTCATTGGTGTAAATGAGCAGGAGGCCCATTATGATTAAATAGGGCAGATAATAAGAATAAGAATAATGATGATGATGATGGTAATTTTATTTGTGTAGCACTTTTCTAAAACAGTTAGAATTTTATATAAAGTACGGTTGCCCGACAGGGGCAAACACACTGCAACAGCCCAAAACAAGACGAGGAAAAACAAGCTGCAAAAACATGGAGAAGATTCAAAAACACATACAGATCAAAAATATATATATATTTAGACACACAAATGTATACATATAAATATATATGTGTGTGTGTGTGTATGTGTTGAAATGATGTCAAGAAAGCTATAAAAACAATGCTCACAAATAAACAACTGGGGATAAAAATAACCATGTAACAGAGCTAAAAGTATTATAAACAGGATAAAATTATGCTGCAGAGTGAATGAAATATGAATAAATACAGAACTTATGTGGACTGTACCACCTGAAATAACAATTTTCTCGGCTGAGTGTCCTGATTATGAGAGTTCTGAAAATAAAAAAAAAAATTGTGCAAATTTTATGTTGCAAATCTGCCAAATCAAAACCTCAAAAGCCAACAAAAGCTTTGAGCCATGGATCAAATCCCGCTTAAGTACCACCTCTAATATTTCATTCTAACCACATCAGAATGATATTTTCATTCATGATCAGATGATAAACAGAACACAGACTGACGCTCATTGACAAGAAGACAAACTCCTCTGCAATAAATATCCCCGTGTGTCCGGAGGCGGTTAATCTCGCTCTGTGCTGGACGCCTCATTCCCAGACGAGGGAACTCAACTTTAGAGGCAGTGCTGAGACATAATCTCCTCTTACATTCAAACCGCAATATTTGAAATTCTCGATCTGGCAACGGGTGTCATGCATACACATATCCTCATTTTGCTCGGTTCTTGCACAAAGCCATGAAAAAAATAAAAAAATAAATAAAAGCCCTGCGTGGATTCATAAAACCTGCACCGAAAGCCAAGTGTGCTCTTGCAGTACCCAGCTGTTGCTGAATTAGATGCCAGGCAAACACACAATCAGCAAGGGGAAATTCCCAAACTACACACAGAACGAGAGCTGCACGCTTTGGCGGCGCGAACCGTGGATCAACGGGCCGCCGGAAAGTTTGACAGGTAAACATTCTGGTTACACAAGAGAAGAAAAGAGGGAAGGAGAGTTCTCCCACAGTCAAGTCGTCAAGCGGTTTGAGGTCTCTTTGAGCAGTTTACAGCCACTTTTAATAAATCCGCCGTTCTGCCGGGTTGCCTTAGGAAATTATCCACAGTTCATAGCGTTGGCATGTTAAACACGGGGTTAGTGGAGGTCAAGCCCTGAAGCCAATGGAAAAGTAAGCAGCGGCGTATTGCGGGAGCTGAGGGAGTGACTGATGTACAAGTATTTATACACGCAGAGAAGCGAGTGTGTGTGTGTGGGGGGGGGGTGGATCAAGCGGAGCTAGGAATTTTTTTTTTTGTTCACAAACCCACAATGGTAGGAAACATGTTTTGGCGTTGTCATGGTAACGTGAAATAGCTAAAAAAAAAAAAAAAAGACAGTGATGCCCAACTCCCGTTTGTACCATCAAGCACTGCAGCAAGCGATCGCCAGGTGACATTACTTAAGGCCTCTAAACCCCCGAGCAGTCACAGATTAAGGCGGAAACTGGGATTACATCGGGATCGGGCTGTTTGCTGGCCATGCTGTTGTCAGAAAGGCTCGCAGCGAACACGGAGAATCCCGTCACAGTTCGGCCGACAGTGCACCTCCTTTTTATGTGGCAAAGGCACTCCGACATGTCAGCATACCCTCCTCTGCGAAGAGCGGTTCATTAAAGAAGAGGGGTTTTCCCACTTTGGTGTGGAAGAGCCGGATGACGCGCAGGCACCTTAACCACCCGCCGAGCTTCGTCACCCGCCGCCAACGGCCGAGCTCGTAAAACCATCCCAAGGCAAATCCTCTCATTCTCTCAACACCTTCTTCCCAGCGGGATGGAGAATCCTCATAGCGGCAGATTTTGGATTCACACAGTCAGAGCGCGTTGCATGATGGGTAAAACGCAGACGTGCTAACACGTTTCTGGCCGGCGGGCTGTGGTCTCGCGAGTTTCGCCACACACTTCCTGTCGGCGCGCAGCTCTGCACACACACACACACCTTGCAAACCAAACAGGAAAGCATCAAGGGAAAGATACATGGTGAGAAGTGCTAGGAGACGCGGCGCAGGGCAAACCGTGCGCCACACACGCGCGCGCGCACACACACACAGCGGCAGCGGTGGCTTAAAGCAGTGCTGCTATCACCGGCGAGCAGCTGTCAGCACCGTCTCCCAACCAGCTTAAAGGTTATTAATAAGCAGCAGGCAGATGCAGCTTTGCAACATGCAGATACATGAATTTACAGCCATGCTGGTATGTTTGCGCGGGCTCCTGCTAAACACACTGTTTGTTTTGCTCTTAAAAAGCCTGTTGAGTCGCGCCAACGAGGAGCCGCTTCAAAGCGTCCAAGCGGCGCCGTTTGAACAAGCGTAGAACCCGACCATCAAACTCAGTTGCAGGTGATTTCTTTGTCTGAGTGTTTTTCCGTTTTATTTATTTATTTATTTATTTTACCAGCTCGTAGCTGCGAGCGTGGCGTGCTGGACGCGGGGCAGGCAGGGCGGAGGATGGGGAGGCGGGGTTCAGAGGTAATTTGCACTGATGTCACTGCAGCCTGCGATGGCTTCAGTCCAAAGCCATCTGAGCTGTTTAAATAAGCTCCGCATGATCACGCCTGAGGAGGCTGAAGGTGGTGAAAGAGAGTTAAGTGTGCTGCCAACCCCAAATGGCAGTGTTTCCTTTACGCCGCAGCGAGAGTGGAAGCCGTCAGACAGGCGCCGCCGTCAGGCTCCTCCTAACTCCCTGCCCTGCGAAGACGGTCGCCACAGACCGGCACCGAAACCTCAGACTGTCCCATGACATGAACGACCAGATAAGCCGTGAATGTGAGTGTCCAACATGATCCAGATCGACCTTTAGGCTTTAGAAGTCTGGACAACAGGTTTTTTTTTCAGAGGGGCCGGACAGGCTGAGATAAGCGAAGAGCCGCACGTCATACAGTCAAACTGGTACATTAAACATTGATTTGTCAGACAACAATGGGCGATTGTGTCTTAATCAGGTGGAATCTGGGTAAAACAATTCACTCAGAGGAAGCTCGGGGATGAACAGAGATGGTTTTGGGGGGCTGATCAGATCCCAGACCAATATTTGGCTCATCTGCAGGCTTAAGTAACAAGCAAGAAAGTCATCCGCTGTGTTGTAAAACACCTAATTACAACACTGACGAGTAACCTCGTAGAGCTAAAATAATTGAAAATAACTGAGAGGCTGATAAAATAGGTTTAATGAGAAAATCATACTCCTAGTTATTTAAAGTTTATCACATTATTTATTGATTTTTTTTCTTCTTCTTTTATTCTGACCTCAAAGGTGACATCTCCTCAAAAGTGAAACTAAACTTTCTCAATCCTCCATCGGGTGGCTAGCTGCAGTATAGGTGATAAACCCCGCCCTCTCCGTGTTAGTGGGTGGGACTTGGACCAAACAAAAAGTTCTCCTGTTAAAATGCTCTTGATATAAACTTTTCCAAAGGTGTTTTCTTTCATTGCTGTGTTCATATTCCCCATAAGTTTGGCTTTAATTAGTTGCTTCATGCTGTAAAAATCGGTGGGTGTGGCCTCATGATCGACAACTGCTGATTGACAGAGGCATTTAGGGACCTCTCATTAAAAACTCTGCATAAGAAAATTGAGAAGAAGCGCAGCCGATCACTCATGATTGAGGTGGGCGGGGCTTTGATTCTGCAGTAAGAATTTCATGACCGCGACTGTGGCTGCTTATGACATCGCCAGTGCGAAGCCAGCGACCGCGTCCTCGATGTTTTCTAGAACAGGAGGAAGTTGAGGCGCGACGGCTGATTCATAAACATGTCACTATCGTCACTGCAGCCTGTTTTACCGCTTCCAGTTGGGGGGGGGAAAGTCAATTATTGACAGTTTAAATTAGTATTTGCAACCAAAATGTGGCTGAAAATGTCGGAACACGGGGCGGATGCACAACAGAACCTGCAGCCGCGTGACAGATTCACATAGGGCCCAGAACGGCAGTGGGGACAGGTGCCATGCAAGTGGACCACGTGACCGGTCTCAGCAGCATCTGCAGCATCTCGTCTCCTCTGTTGCGACTGAACAAACATCTCCATCGGCAGGACTCAGCGTCTGGTGCTGTCACTGCCCCCCCCCCCCCTTCCCCGGCTCTGCTCAACGCTGAGCTTCTAGGAGGACAGACATGGCAGCATCTTTGTCCAACCAGTTCACATAATCCTCATCCCAGCATCCCTCCATACTGTTCACTCCCCGATCTAAAACAGCCTCATCCTGCTGTGCCGCTCGGATCAGCGCTCAGTGTGTTCAAGAGGCTGAAGCGGGACAACGATTGAAACCGAGAGAGCGTAATTACACCGCCTTGCTTTTCACCCTTTCCCGGCAAAAATTTGCTTTCTGTAACAGTTTTTCAGCAATCTGTGCTGCAGCGGCGCTTCTGATGGATCGGATCAGACGCTGGGCGCCAATGACCCATTTGTCCCTCGCTAGACTAGATTTCGGTCGCTACAAAACCGCCGCCGCGCTGGGAAACATGCAGTTTTTGAAGACGCTCGTCCCTCATCAGAGTAGAGCAAACCCTTAAAATGGCCCTTTTCTTTTCTCCGAATCCAACAAACAGCGTTCGCCCGCTGCCACTTTCATGAGAACATCAATCACTCCATCTGTAAGTGGTTTATTATTGGAGCTGATGACGCTGGGAGGCGTTTAGCTGAAACGTGACATCTATACATAAGTGAATAGCAGCAGCTTCATATCTCTCACTTTGCAACTCTGTGTTGAATTAGTCTTTAAAGGCCCAGTTACCACAAATAATAGAAGACCATCTGCTGTCTTAAATACAGTAGATATGATGGAACTTTACAGTGAAAATCATCAGAGCTTGATGTCAGTAGATTTCTTTGTCAATAATCAAATAATGTTATGAAAGTAGGTAGGTATGTACTTTATGTCTGTATGCATGAAGTCTAATGATCTATTGCATTATCAGCTATTTTGTATTGTCATATTATAAAATTAATAATCACATTAATATATCATTCGATATATGATATAAAAATGTTGGGAGGAGTGGTGTTGTTAAAATATATTGACTGTGCAGAATATTGAAATTAAGAAAGGGGTAGGGCTGAGTACACTTTTTTTTATTTTATTTTTTATTTTTTGTAATGTTACAATTGAGTAAATATTTTATGTTTTGGTAATTTTTCTGCGTGTTTTTAACCAACACTGCTGTCACACGTACGCCGACACTGGCTGCAGCCAGAGCAGCTAATGCTATTCGCTACAGTTACACGTTCGCCCGCATCACAGCGCATGAGAGCGCAGCAGGGCGACAAAAGAATCAGCTAAGCATTCTGTCGCGAAAATGCTCCACCTTTGCTGAGAGCCTTTCCATAGTAACGCCAGGCATTACAACTCCAGCCTTTCAGTCGCAAGAAAGCCCTATCAGAGGATGTACTTTTTACCGTGGACAATTGCCCGATTTGACTGTATTGCAGCCGCTTCTCAGCTTGCAGTCAAAGCATTCTCGCTCGGTACTGAATGGACTGAAAGTCTTTTTGTCCTCATCAATCATTTAGATGTAAATCCATCAATAAATCGGGCCCAAGTTGAAAAGCACCATCGCTCTCCTTTAAAGCTACTGATAGGTTTTCAAAAGACTCATTTCCGTTTAGCTTAAAAATTAAAGCAACGCCAATCACTCTTCAAAGAACACGTTTATGGAAACTGCTCATTTCTATTCTTTTCCATCCGAGCCGCTTGTGCATGAATGAGACTGCAGCTGATTCTGATTGTATCTAATCCACTCTAATCTCACGCTGGCGGTTAAGACGCTGTGACGTCTACGAGCAAGGCCGACGGAAACCCACCAGGAGGAGAAAGCAGCCGCTCCAAACGGGCTCTAACAGGGCTTGTGTGTGAAAAGGCTGAGTGGGTTTAGGTCATTGATTTTTAGCTACTTCAGTGAGGCCACAATAGCCCAGTGGGAGAACTCAAACACGGATCATAGATGCGCCGCTCCTATGTCCTGACTCCTGGTTTACTTTTGTTACATGCGTCTTTAAGTGTTCAGAAGAAAGAACCAGAAAAAAAAAGAAAGAAAGAAAGCCAAAGTGCAGCGACAAAAAAAAACAGCATAGATAAATTTCTTTACAAACCACGATCATCAAATTAAAAGGCCCACAGGCATCAAAAATAATTGCCGAGTCCACTTTTTGTTTCAGCTGACAACTCTGGGATCCTTAAAAAGTCCAGAAACACCTTTAAAAAAAACAACAAAGGAACAAAATAAATATGAACCCACTTAGCATGAATGAAAAAATGTTACCCAATGCGTGAGCACTGAATAAATCCAGCTAAGTAATAAAGATACACGGTGTAATTCGCCATTATGTTGTTAAGATCATGAGGGATATTAAAGGCAATATATACAAACTGTTCTCTCAGGAATATAATGCAATTTGTTCCACGCCTCAAAGCAACTCAGAGATGCTTCCCCACTGCAGAGGAGTTTCATATTTGATCTTAGAGCTTTGAGGAGGTTGTTGGGGAGGAGTGGAATACTGGGTACAAGTTTGGAAAAGTGCAAACAGTTAATCAACAAGTTAATCTGACTCTGAGTCGTTAACACTGTGATGCTGAGAGACAATTCCTGGTCACGACAAAAAAAAAAAAAAAAATACCTTCATCATCGAAAAAAGGATTCTCTGTTGGCTTCTCTCATCTGCTCAGCTGCTGAGGTGAGAACGAAACTGAGAAAGCAGCTCTACGTCGGTGAGGGAACTCCTGATGAGGAACCTCTGTGGAGGCGCCTCCCGCTGCTGTGCGTCATTTTCACAGCAGCCGATGATGAGTAGAATGAATTATTGCTTTGGCTCACACGTAAAATCTCGCCAACTTGGCCCGCCTTGTAAGTGACGGAGTCGCTGGTCGCCCAGCGTTTAATCCCTCACACGATGCAAAGCAATACACGGCCCTGTTTGGTTTTGAGCTCATCCCGAGTGGACACAGTTGTCGCCCGCTTCAGATTTAACTGCCGGGAGCTCGCTGCCGCTCCACCCCCCCGCCCCCCTGCACACACCGTGAGAATATCT
>CAAKHG010032424.1:0-22863 GCA_901007715.1 Dactylopterus volitans
CAGAAGTCATTCATATATCCACAATGCTGCACTCATCATGATACACATATATATATATGCTACACTTTGAGTGGAGACAAAGAGAGGCAGTATTAAAATGTGTGTTTTTTTTCTAAATGCACTCACACAACTACCGCAAAGACCTGAGAGAGGCTGCAACTCACTGTACTTTTGAATAACTGTGGGGAGATGGAGACAAAAAAAAAAAAAAAGACCACCGAGGCTCAGACGACTCGCTCTGTTTAGTCTCTGCTCTGCTCAGCCAGGCCAGCCAACATGCAGCAACCTCAGGAAGCAATTTTGCATCATGTAAGAAGGCACCACCGGGTGCCGGAGTGGCACGGCTCAGGTTTCACCATGACCTCATGTGGTTCTCACCCCTCTTGTCCACTGGCAGGCCAGTCTGAGTCATGTTTCACAGCGATGCCATCCAACATCACTGCAGCGTTCAACCCATCTGTACTTTAATCTCTTAATGGAATCGGCCGCCGCCGCCGCCGCCACCGCCGCCGCTGCTGCTGCTGCTGCTGCTGCTGCTGCTGCTGGACAGGCTCACTGGAGTTGAAATGTGCAAATCTGCAGCCACTGTAGCTTTGACAGTGAGCTTTTTCTCATCCAGTGCTGAGAAGTCTGTTTGGGGACATAAAATTCAGAGATATATATCTTTTTTTTTAATGTTCAGCTTGTGACCAACAAAATCTGTTGAGGGACACAACAGATGCCTCTGAATCCATCACATCCTCCTGTATAGGGATTATTAATGAAGATGAAAATCGTGACCCCCCCCTCCCCCCCACCCCTCCTGTAGTCTAAGTGATGGAATCTAATGAGAATATGATCTTGTGAAAACAAAAACATTAAAGCTTTTCTCGGTGGATGATTTTTAATCATCTTGGTGCTTGGTGCTTTTTTTTTTTTTCTTTTTCTTTTGTCCGTCGCGTTGGTCCACCAGCTGAGGCTCACAGCCCTGTTTTAATTCGCTGCTCAACACTGGCTGTGACGCATGAGTCATCCCAGCACATCCTCATTATCCGATGTTGAACCGGTAGCTTTAATCTCGCTGCTGCCAGCTATTCTGGCAGCTCCATTTTTTTTCCTTTAATTTTGTAATCATTTTCAGGTTGATTAAGCATTTTAAGTCGAGCCTCTTAAGCTTAGATATGATGAAATCTGATGAATCATATTATCCACAATGCATTTTTTTTTTTTTATTGGAAGTAATGAACGTTTGATCCAACTTGTGCCTGACGAATAAAGTTGGTCGACGAATTGGATTAACGTTGAGCATGAATATGTCATCAGCGAGAGGCTCGCATGACGAACACACACTTGTTGTGTGACACCGGCACATCGCTGCTGCTGCAGCAGCTGCTGCTGCAGCTTTGGATCCAGGCGGTAACACCACTTATGCAATTATGGGTCCAACGCTGAGGCGCTTCCTGCTCAGTCAAATCAAGGATGCAGCGTTCAGACACAACAAGATAAACGCTTAGAGTCAAATGATCTTTCCTGCTTCATGTGGCTTCTTCGATAGACTTTCATTTTTTTTTTCCCTTTGTGTCGCTTAAAGCTTGAAAAATTAGCTCTCGTTTTCTCTCCCTGGCTGAGACCCCCCACCTCCTTCCCCCCACTGCTCGTCCTCATGCGCCTCTTTAATCCCAACCTGCCCCAACATTCGTCCATGACTGCGGCTTTGTTCTTCTGTCCAGTTCACCTGCAGATCCTGCTGGCCGTGGGTCTGGCCGTGTTCTGCTACTGTCTGGTCCTCGGCTGCATTCTTTGCTGCCGCAGAAGGAAGAGCCTTTCGTCCGAGGACAAAGAGGCAGCGTTCCTGTCCCCTCACCCCGCCGAGCGGGTGACGGTGACACTCACTCCATCTCCGTGCACGCAGCCGGTCAAGCAGCAGTATGAGGAACTCGAGGGGGACGTGTTGGAGTTCCCTTCCTCCAAAAGCAGCTCCTCTCCCTCTGAGGATGACCTCGCCGCGCTGCCCTTTGACCCCAGCCCCACAAAGTCAGCCGAGCCGGTGCAGTCTCCGGGGTCGTCGTTCCCGCTGCGGCGCCTCAGCACTCCGGCCGTCCCCTGCTCGGCCAAATCTCCGAGTCACGGCAGAGCGTCTCTGCCGTCCCTCACTAAGCTGAGCCTGGTGTCGAAATCTCGCCGGGCAGTCGGCCGGCGCAGCACTGTGAGCGGCGACAGTTTCCTGTACAGCGAGAGCAGCCGGCTGACCGCCGCCTCCTCCAGCGCTCCCACCCAGCAGGCGGAATCCCCTCCATCCCAGTATGGCTCCAGCTCCCTGTCCGTCGCCTCCAAACCGGCCCCTCTCCTCCACTTCTCCCTGCTCCTCTCCTCCACCTGCGGCACCCTGGTGGTCAACATCCTGGGGCTCTCGGGGGCCAGTCGAAGGCGCAGCGGGGTGTTTGTGCGGGCCAGCCTCCCTCCGCTCTGCCCCTCGCCTCAGCAGATAGCCTCCAGGCGCCGCAGCTTCAGCCCGGAGCTCCGCAGCCAGAGCTGCGTGCTGCCGGTGGGCTCGGTGGAGGAGCTGCGCACCTGCACTTTGAGACTGGCCGTCTACAGCAGGGACTTCTCGGGCCTGCGAGAGGTGGCGCTGGGGGTGGTGGAGCTGCCCTGCGAGCAGATGGACTGGGAGCCCGACGTGACGGCCACCTACACCCGGCAGCTCGGCCGGACCAAGTCCAAGCTGAAAAAGGTATACGATGATCTGATGACCTCATTCATTCGATGCACTCCGATCTAGACAATACGTCTAAATGCATGCAGTTAGTTTTAAGCAGCAAAGCGCGTAAGACTTCTTGCCTGGTCCAGCTCATCACCATAAGTTGAGTCGAGTCACGAGTTAAGTCAGCTCTCTTTGGCATTTGTACGAGACTCATGAGCATTTTAACTGAAACTAATGTAAAGCCGCCTGAGTTAATTTTAGACGCACTTGGCTCTTAATGTCCGTATATGATGCAGACAAAGATGCAGACAATCACACACAGTCGCACACACCCTGGAGCTAATCAACAGCCCACTACATCTCACACAAACATAAAAGGTTGCCTTACACGTTGGTCAGTCAAGCATTAGGGTAAAATGAATGCTTCTTGTTGGGGAAAAAAAGAAAAAAAAGAAGTCAGAAATCAGGAGAAAACATGGCTCTGTCCAAAGGTAACAGTCTGTTTTAAAACTCTAAAAATCTGTAGTTTGGGTTTTGGCTAACCACTCAAAAGGCAAGACGTGAAAATGACATTTAGGGGTTTTATGTGGGGTAACATGCTGGAAGAGATATCAAGCATTTGTGGTGCGGCCTCTGCCAAGCCACCTCACAGTCATAACAAGACCCTGGGAAGTCAGTGCAGCCGGCCCAGACGCGGCCCACTACTTAAATCCCATTTAACCGCACTGTGTTATGTTTTCACTTCAGTGTTTATACAAATTAAACGAATAAAATAATTTCAGAGCGGCAGTGTTAGCCTTTAGTTAACCTGGGGTTAGCTGTTTCCAGTCTTTATGCTAAGCTAAGCTAACTGGCTGCTGGCTGAGGCTTCACATCAGATGAGGGATCAGTACCATTTTTTTTTTTTTTTTTTATCATCTTACTCTCACTTACAAAGCAAATAAACCCATTTTCCAAAATAGCAGACCATTGTTTTAAATGCAAATAAGCTTTCAAGCGATAAACCGCACTGAAGTAGGTAGAGTCATTTCTTGTGTTTTGATTTGATCAGGCTCCTTCTGTGTTCTTTCTGGCCCCTGTCAAACCCAATTAAGACTTTGCAGAGACCCCAGCTCCATGGCAGTTTAAAGTCTGACCCAAACAGGGCCCAGTGTGGGCCAGTTGGAGCTGGGACAGGGTAGGATCAGGTACTTTAGTGGTCTGGGTGCCAACCAAGGACCCCCAAGTGCAGACTAAAGCTGACTGTACTTTTTAGTGTGCGTGTGGTAGTAATTTGACCTTCTTTGTTGACTACTGGCTATATGGACTCCTCCCCGGGCCTATGCTGTGTATGCAATGTCTACATTTTCAGTTGATTTAACAGATAGGAACCCTACACATGCAGCCCTATAAATAGCTGATATCATGTTTTATCCATGAAGGAATGTAGAGTCTAATCAGCTTTCCCATTAGCCAGATTTCCACCGTCGTTACTCGCGGTGACGTTGTTAGCGGGGTAAACACGCCGAGTGCAGCAAACTGGCAGCGCGCCCACGCCGCGCCCTCCGCAGCTCTGCCTAAAGGCTGCCAGAGGGCATTGATGACAGGCCTTTGTTGCTGATGTTTCAGTGGACATCAGCCTGAGGTTTTTCTCAAAGAGATGGGTTTAATGATCGGCGGGCAAGCTAGTATCAAATCTAATGACCACGTGTGGAAATCGGCTGATTGTTTCACGGTCAGGCAACTGATCCTGGGCATTACACGACCTGTCCCCTGCTTTTGAGTGCTGTTCAGCAGCGGTACGGTGAAGGTGGTCACCCGCGGGCCACACGGCAACAACACCCATTAAAAAGGAAATCTGATGTATAGCTTTGTAACCAGAACCTCTTAAGGTGTTGCTCACCGGGAAAGATCCTCAACTGGCTGCATTTTAACGACGTGATGTGATCACCTCCCAGCGCTGAAGATCCCTGAAGATCTTCCAATTCACTGGCAGAGTTTTCCAGGACGCATCTTTGTTTCCTCAGCAGTCGTAAACCACCCGCAATCACATAGGAGACAGGTGATGGAGCGCAAAACAAGCTCAAGTCAGAACACCAAACAGACAGACACAGATCCCATGTAGAACGAGCACCATACACTGGTATATGGACGTTATATATGCCTATTTATTGGAAATAAAAAGGGAATGACAATAGGTTCACTGAAAAACCGGGAACTGAGGATTTTTTTCAAGGTTGTACCAGTT
Organism: Dactylopterus volitans; assembly: GCA_901007715.1. NCBI lineage: Eukaryota > Metazoa > Chordata > Actinopteri > Syngnathiformes > Dactylopteridae > Dactylopterus > Dactylopterus volitans. Next base: position 4,908 of record CAAKHG010032424.1, read on the forward strand.
TCTCGAACTGAAGCACAGAACTGAATGTTTCTAAACGTCAAAGGATCATTATTTGGTAACAGAGGTCCTTCCGAGGCGAGTCCCTCACACGCACAAGACTCTTCCAATGTGAGTTCTCGGATTGCCAGGAGGCAGTCTCGCCGAGCCTCTGAAGGACTCGACTTGGAAGGACCTGTCCTGGATGGATCCTCGACGCTGAGAAACGCCCAAGTCGACTGTTGGCAGGTGGCACTAATGCCTTTTTTTTTTCGTGCGAGACATTTCGCAGCGTTCATGCTACATGACTGATGGGCTCTGCATCGCACTGCTCAGCCGGTGGTGATGTGTGAGAATGTGCACTCAGGCGTTCCTGCGTAGAGATTAAATTTCGTGAAACCCACAAAGAGGAGGTTTTTTTTTTTTTTTTTTGCTTTTCCTCTCCTGCAAACTTTGATGTTGAGAGATCGCTGGATGACTCAGTCCGTTATGTAACCCACGACATCTATTAAGAGCAGAATTACCAAATGATGTCTTAACTCTGCAGCCGCATTGCAAAAAAAAAAAAAGGCAACTTGCGCCTCCTCTCCAGACCAATAGTAGCTAAAAATGTTTGCCACTCAAACACTGACAGCCTGAGGTTTTTGATGAAAAGTCAAAAAATTATAAATAAATCCAATCACATTACCCAAGAATTATTGCTGGGCATTCTCATTTGCTCACACAGTCAATTCTAGTTAGTCGCAAACGGCTAATTATTATCCCTCCCCCAAACATTCCATTCCCTTTTATTTCAGAGCAAAAAATGAAAAAGTAAAACTTCAAAGCTAAAAAGCCTTGAGGTTATGTGTGTATGTGCGGTCCAACATCCCTGCCTTCAAAAGGCACCGCAAGTGTGAGTGGCGTTTCTGAGGCGAAGTGTTAGTGACAGACAGAGGCAGTGAACCAAAACTCAATCACCGGCAGAAATCACCTTCACACTCTGCCGCCCGTCCCTGCCCGGCACGCCGCCGGCGGGCCAGCACTCGTCAGCGGACTGACTCACCGGGCCCCCAAACAATGCGAACTAATGAGATCTGACATGGAATCACGTTGGAATAGCCACCACACGTACACGTCAGCCATCAGGCCTCTCTAGGAGGCCCTCGGTGCATGAACGTCCGGCCTTCCGACCGGACGGTTGCTTCAGCTCCGAAGACAATGAAAGCTTGGGAGCCCAGCTGAGCTTCTCTGGCAGGCTCTTTTGTTTTTGTTTTTTGTTTTTTTTTTGGAAACTTCCGACTTCCTCCGCTCCTGTTTTCCGCCAGCGGGTTACGGCAAGTGTGTCGGAAAGGCAGAATGGGCGCCCCGGGGCGACCCGCTCACACCAAACAAACGCACTCATGAGAGTTGCAGCGCGGATGCGTCCTGCTCCTTCCTTTTGTTCAGTCGCGTTCCCCGGCTTCCCAGAGTGCGAGGGGCGACAGCTGCTGAGTGAAAGACGACGCTTTCTCCTCACAAATCTCCGCGTGTCATCCCTCCCCTCTTGTGCTCAGAGCGTGAGCTCCCAGGAAACGCTGGCTCGCAGGAAGAGTTCGGTGTGCGCGCCGCGGGCTCTGGGCCAGCTCTTCATCCTGCTGCAGTACCAGACGCTCGCCCAGCGCATCAAGGTGATGGTCCGGAAAGCCGAGAACCTGGCCAAGCTCACTCGGATCCCGGGAGCTCCAGGTAAAGACCGATTCGTCGTTGCCTTCCAAATTGCCACATGCAGTATGACTGGCTTGCTTTAGGAAAGACTGTGGTCATGAGAGCAACTTTAACCGCTAAATAATCATAGATGGACATATGTAGCCCCTTTTCCACAGCAGGAACTTTATCATTTACCCACGATTTTGAAAAACTTTCTCCTTCAACCCAAAACTTTCCCTGAAATAAGTACCTAGTGGCGAGGTAGGACTTTCCAGATTCCCCGGAATTCTTTAGGGGCGGAGCCGAGCTGAAGAGCGCTGATTGGTGGGGCACGCTTGCAGTGTTGCGCACTTCCGTTCACCCGCCGCGTTGAAGCCAATGTGCGGCCGTAAACATACTTATTTCACTCCTACGGGCTTCACTTCGTTTGTGTTTTGGTGTTTTGGTCATTTGAACAAATTTTCCGGAATTTTGGTTTTGTGTTGGAAACGCAAACCACCCAGATTATGTGGAATTCTATCACCCAGGTCAATAAGTTTCTGGAAATGAAATTTCCTGGAAATGTTGGTGGAAAAGTGGCTATCGACTGTAGATCTTGTTTCTTGGAATTTATAGCTCATTTTTTTGTCCATAATTCTACTTTTGTCTGTCTACTGTATCAAAAATGATCCATTTCTACCATTTATTTACAAAACATCGACTATAATTCCCCCCCTTTTCATAGTATAAATCCCCCTTAATAATTTGTAACCAGTGCTCAATTCTTGGCAGACCAGTTTTTATTGTTTTCTTGCTCTTGATCAATAACATCTTGTTTACATTATATCTTAAATTCATTTATATGTTCAAAGTAAAAAACTCTGCGTTCCCTGTGTATTTCACATTTAAGCCCAAACGCATAAGGCATGCAAACGTGTGCAAATTTGTGAACGTAATGGGGCTTCAAACCTTCAAATTGAGTTTAGTTACAGCAGCTTAATTTTCTAACCGTGACCGAGTAATCCAGGATATTTTGGCTGCATTTTAGTCCAGCTGGAGAAGGTGGAGGCGCGTCGTCTCCAGGCGAGACACAATCTATGTTCTTGATCACTTTAGATCGCTTCCTGAAGTACTTTCATAATAGTTGCCATATTCAACCCATGTGCACTGTTAGAAAAACTCCTCAGAACACGTTATAGAGGACGGAAACGAGGACAAAACTGTCAGGAGAATATAAATTCATGTTTTCCTCAACTTTCATCAACTTAAGTATGCGTGTGTTTGTGTTTGGTGCATAAAAGAGAAATTTAAGAGCGGCTCATGTTTTATCTTTATACATCAGGAGAACACAACTACTCTCACATGCACGTGCGCACACACTCGCATGCACGTGCACACACACACACGCACGCACACACACACACATCACATGAGTGTGTGAGAGAAATAAGGAAAACAATGCACAAAATAATTTCTCACACTTGCATGCACGTGCGCACACACACACACTCTAACTTTACACACAAGCACACACACACGCACACACACACACACACACACACACACACACACACACACACACACACACACACACACACACACACACACACAGAGCAGCAAAGGTCCTATGGAGCTTTGCTGCTCTGTGTGTGTGTGTGAATACAGAGGAATGTTTGTTTTTAAGCTTTACTGGCCATTGGATCAAAAATTGCAGTTATAGTTACAGGGTTTGAGTGGGGACATTTTGTTCTCCACATTATTGATCGCGCAGTGCATTATACTGTAGACTAATCACAGAAGCCGAAGTTAAAATGCACAAATTGGCACACCAAATAGTGCTGTTTGGTATTGAAGGGTGTTCCATTTGGAGTCAGTGTGCTTGTTATATTTTGTGTTGTCATTTCCCATTCTATTTGGAAATCACGCCCCTCTTGTGTTTTTGATTTACTTCCCATCTGCGTGCTCGTTGCCGTGGTTCTGGCCTGCCCTGCTCTGTTTGTCCAGTTGGCCGCTGGCCTGCCTCGGCGATGTCCACCTGCTCCTAGTTGTGATTGGTTCTGTTCTGTAATTTAGCTCCAAGGCTTCTTTCTTTTTACTGTCCCAGCTCTGTTAGCCTCTCTCATCCTGTTGACATCTCTAATCTGCCGATCTGAATATCGATTTAGTCTTTGTGCTTTTGGATAAGAGTTGAATAAATAGCAAGTCATCAATCCCCTGCCAAACAGCTGCCGTAATCTTGCTCTGGGACCCACCTGCCATTTGCCTCCACTCCATATGACATTTCCAACCACAGGTGAACTATCACCTCATCCGTCCAGTAGATAAACACACAGGATGCAGATTACTGATACGAGCATGCATACAGCTGTACAGATTGAGATGTTTTGGGGAAAGTGGCGGGAGGTTGAATCGATCCGTGACAACACCGACAACTTTCTGCGAGGTGAAGAATATTATTTTGTGATCTGCAAATGCTGTTAGTGTACTGTAAACCGGCGCGTAAGCTGCTCATGCAGCCGCTGCCTGTCGTCTCCTCTGTTCCACCAGACACAATTGAGACGAACCACGTCCCTGAGTGGCTTGTAGTATAATCAGATTAGGAAATGATCAGTCCGCTTTCATTTCCCCTCCAGTCTGTATCATAGCTCACCGCATCTGATTCAAAGCTCTGCTTCGATGATGCTGGAGGCGGGGGGATGCCAGGAGAAGGAAATAAATGTGGCAAATGTTTTAAACTGGAAGCTTTGTTTCTTGTGAATTTCAAGATTAAAATGTACAAGGAATCATACTTTGCATTTGATGATGCAAAGTAGACTGCAGGGGCCGATGTTAAAGCCTGCGATTATGCTGCGCTCAGTCTATTTTCTCGCAGAAATTGAAGTAAATGGATCTGTCTGCGGGGGCAGTTGCTGATATCACTCTCCTCCTCTCCTCCTCAGACCACTATGTTGTCATCAATTTGCGCCAGGATGGCAAAGTGATTGCTACCAAGGAGACCAAAGGTGCGAGCGGTTCAAACCCAGTCTGGAACGCACCCTTCCTGTTTGACTTGCCGTCTGGTGACATCACTCAGCTGCCACTGCTCCTTGAATTCATTGTCATGCAGGTGGGTCACATCACTGCTCAGCCTCGTGAAACAGTATCAATGCGCTGGAACCAGCGCGCTCACAGCAAACTCGGCCGGTGTCATTGAGAGAACTTTAACAAACTTGCAAGTGAGCGTGAAGCACTGGGATAATGAAACTTCTGTGCTTAGTCTAACTCGGTTATCCCTTTTGTTTCCGCAGGGCCGCCTATACACTAAGAGCAGCATTCTGGGTCGCGTGTTGATTGGCGGTGAGGTCTCTGAGGCGGGACAGGGACACTGGAAGGAAATGTGCAGTCGAGGGCAAATAGAGACGGCTCGCTGGCACAGCATTCAATCAGATGCGCTGTAGCGTCGACCGGCAGACTGTGGGAGTGGCGCGCCGGCCCCCCGCTGACCAGCGAGTGAAACACCGGAGTGAGAAAATGTGGTAATAACATTGCAGAGGGCTGCAAACTCATCCCTGCTTTAAAAAAAGTATTTATTTATTTATGGATTCTTGTTGCCGGGGCCAGCTTTAATAGCTTTCCATGTCTTTGGCCTGTTGAGGTCTTGTTTTGTTTGGACCCAAAAGCAGATGGAGAGCAGGATGAAGGTAGTGAGAAAGCATTTAGTGCAGGGAAGAGAGGAGGATGGCGGCGATGAAGATTGCGAGTTGGTGGCCGCAGCAAAGCGCAGGCAGAGCAGACATGACGACGCGGAACTTGCAGGGAATCCTGGACAGAGTGAACATCATGAGAACACGAAGAAACAACGGGAGAGAACTCTAGTATAAACTAGCTAGCGCGAGGGTTAGCGGAACAATCTCGGCGGTGAATGGATGAAAAATTCAGGGTTCCCGCTGTGGCGGGAGCGCGAGCGCTGCGCGCAGGAGGGCCGTGGGGCGACCTTCTCCACCGCTGAAAGCTTTCTTCATGCATTGCCTCTGTGATTATTTCCACTGTGACCCAAAACTGTATAATTCTGGTTGTATGCAACTCATGCTGGTGTCGTGGAGCTGTTTGTACCGTGTCCCCAGGCTGACAAATGTTGATGTTGCTTCGAAGCTGTTGGGTTTTCAAAAAACAAATATTGGTATATGTTACCCGTATGCTTGTGGTTTGCTGTGTTGTGCCGTGCCAGTATTTTGCAGATGCCGTAAACATACCTACCTAATACCTAATCTTACAGTCAGTATGAGACTATTTTGCCTCATTTAGCTTCTTTTTTTTTTTTTTCCTCTCCAGCTCCTCCAAAGAAAAACATGTTTGTTCTCTTATCAGCAATTAGAACTTACGATAAACACGCGGTGTCTGGTGGTTCGTAGACCTTCATTTTAAAGTCTAATGTTCAGCTCACCGCAGTTGGTCTTCTGATGTGCCAGAAATACATAATGAAAGGAAGCGTCCCGCTCTAAAGCAGCGACGGTTTATGCAATTAATTCTTTTTTGTGACAACCACTTTACATTGAATAAGTTCCTCTGGCATTCTTCCAGGAGGCGGGGTTGGGAGATACGATTTGCCGAAATAGGAATTTGACAATGTAGCAATTTTTTAGCCACCATTTACATTTCAAATGGAAGTTGATTCTCTAGCCAGAACTAAGAATTTCATTAGTAGCCCAACTGCGCACACTGAAGATTTAAATTACCTGTCAACATGTCTTTATAACACTTCCATTTGAAAATGTACGTGTCAAGTGACGTGGCGCCTGCACTCACAAAATGATGTTAGCATTCATTGATGAGCCTTCACATCATACAAAATTGTAATGTGCTTTTAATACCAGCAAGTAACATTACATTGTTTCTGGAAACGAATTGTTATGTCTGTTTGTAGATTTTTCTCATCATCTCGTCACATGGATGCCTGGTGGTGGCTCATTTGTCGATGAATGCTGAGGAGGGAGCCATTTTGCAAATGTCACAACTCAAAAATAAATGGATATATGAAATGACTTTTGCTTAATGGATGTGGTTTATTGAGTTTGAGTCATACTTAAGAGATGCCAGGTAAGCTGGCTGACACATCAGCACAGAGCCAAAAGCGCAGATCGGCTCTGATTTTTGCGAAGCACAATTGTGTTTAAGAACAAGTTCAGTCTGACAGAGAGAATTACACATTATTTGCACTGTGATTTTCATAGAGGGAAGGTATGCACATGTCTGCCTCAAGCCTTTTGAAAACATCTCAACATATGACATGTCTGAGCAATGGCAGTTACACAGCAGGGTCAGTGTCTACTAAAGTTACATAACATCAGCTGAAAGCGGCTGCGGTGGGAAAAAAAAAAAAAAAAAACCCACTAAGGTATTGTATGGCTCATCAATTGTATCATTTAGCAGTGGCTATTTTGTTTTCTTTATTAAAAGTAAGCATCTTTATATTTTCTGCAGCTCGCACAAGGGAAAAGTTACTCAGTCATGTCCATTATTAATTGGACCCTTTCCACGGCAGCCATTTTGCCATGAGATATTAGGGAAACACGGGTGTAACTTAAGGCATTATTGCTATTGGAAACTCCCGTGTTGTTTAGCAACTATTTTGGTCAAAATGGCTGCTGTGTTTAAATGTATCTTAAGTTTACTATCATCAGACAGCGTAAGCTCCACTGCTGATACCACAACGGGCAGGAGCAGCACAACTTCTTGGTGTTCTTGAAGCGAGAAAAGTTGGGATTTGCTTCTGAACTCAACTTTCAGACACTTTCTGCGTTCGCCATAGGCCATGCGCTCAAGAAAACAAATGTCAGAAAAACTCAAACAGATGTCTTTTTTTTTTAAAACCAACACGCAGAAGGTCACTAATTGATTGAGAGTGGGCCAGTTTCAACACGGTCTCACATTCCGTACACACATGCAAACCTTACTCTTGGCCTCCACTGGATTTGACCCCGCATTTGTTCAGTTAATCACTTTTGACAGAAATGTGCGCTTTATGATTCGGTCCTTCGGTCACAATTTTCTGTTTACAGTGACATCCCTTCCGATAGTTATAAATATGCATAGGATGTGCGACTCACCAGTGATGTAATATAAGACCTAAAGTCGTTTTATGTCATATCAAATTACCAGAAAAAAAATGTGACAATTGCCATATTCACACACACGCACATGCACGTGCACACACAAAAACACACACACACACACACACACACACACAGAATCATACAGTCACTGCACACATCTCCATAAACAGTAACGTCTCCGGTTGCTGTGAGTGTGACAATCATCACTGCGTGCAAAATGGGGCAAGTTCCGCTGGATGGAAAACATTCACATACTTAATTAACCACATCATATCAACTTGTGCTGCCCATTCATAACTCCTCTCCCCACTCTGTAATATGTATGTTTATTCTAGCTGAGCATCTACAATTCTGCCCCAGCAGAGGGGTCGAGTATCAGATTCAGTATCATAACTGTGGCCATCCCCCACAACTTAAAATTGCCTCCTACAATTTGTTTTCATTCTGTATTTCTCATCAAGACACATCATATATATATATATTCTCTATGTTGAATATATCTCCTTTCTCATAGAACATTAATAGAACCATTGTTTTAAGATATTCTCAATATAGTTAGTTTTATACCCATGTAAATCTTCTTCACTGCCTATATTAATGCACGATAGGTAGTGTGTTACTGCCACCATCTGTTGTGCATCCTTGAGTGTGTACATGTTATCAGCAAAAAACTAAACTTAAATTATTGATAATTCATTCAGTAAAATAAACAAAGTTTGCAGAATCTTTGACTTTAAGGTGTCTGAACTGCCATTTGAGTAACCGGGATACTGAAAAATCACATCATACACGTCTTCCTTTAGGCAGCATCAGTGAGCAAACATCTTTTCCCAGGATGCCTCTGTGCTGCCTGTGAGTAAAATCCTATGAAAGCGCAAAATACTGTGCATTTTGTTTATGTCGTTGTGAAATAAAGTTGCTGTCACGAGTCTGTAACGCATTTGATGCGGTCCCGCTGCTCTTTCTGAAGTCCTCTTATCTGCCCGCCGCACTCGGGGAGGCAGGTTAAATGAGATTTTGCTGATATTTCCACGCTGCCTCCTCACTGCGTGGGCATATACGCGCCTCTGCCACTGCCACCAACAGCATCGGATCAGCTGAGTGGGGGATGCGGGGCTCCGTGCATCACTGCCTTGTCGCAGAGTATTTGACTTGGTCACTGAAAACGTCAGTGTTCGAGAAAACGAAAGAAGAAGAAAGAGACTTTATTCCAAACAAACTTCCCTTTACATGGGGGTTAATATTGCGAATAAACGTTGTCGGGTGTTTAATAGATTACATATAAACAACTCAAGGAGCAATCCTTTTAAGGTATTCAGTAAATTGGGTAAACCTGTCCAATGGACCAAAGATTTGCTTAATTGTAAGAACGCTTTATTAAAAAAGTGTTTTCAACTTCTGGACCCCCAAGTAAGCCAGGCTGATCCACAGTATCCAGCAGATTCCCATTGAAAGTGATTATCCTCAAGATGGATCTCATACTGTGTGTAGATAATTTGGTCGAGGTTGCCCTTTCACAAGCACTTAAACACAGGACCCCCAACATGGTCGAGCACAAAATAACTGTTATTTATTTATTTGTAATTAATGCAAATGGCAAGAAATGAAAAGAAACCTTTATTCCTAATTATAAAGATGATATATTTAAAGGTTAGACTAGGGAATCTGCGTCAAATTTCCTATGATCAAATAATTTTAAAGCGAAATTAAAACTCCTTGGAAGATTGAATTAGCACCCCCCCCCACCCCCTTTATCACAGTCCACAGCAATTGGTTTCTGTTTTTTTTTTCTAAAGAGAGAAAATGGAATTAATGTGATGTTTCATCATACTGCTCATTATGCTCAGTATTACACGTATAAGCACGGTTCCCTTGCTGTTTTGCAATCTAATTCATCAGTGCGTCTCACATTGTCACATGTGAGGAGTCGATTATGCAAAATGCCTCGTTGAAGATTTACCTCGTGTCCCCAAACAAACAAAACAAGAGCGAATTCAGTCAACAACAGGGGCTGACTCATCGTCCCTGGACAATCCCGGCCCCGGACTGCGTGCTGTTGTTATTGATCTGCACACGTTAGCTAGCCCACCTGCCTCTCCTCCGACTGTCAGCTGGGTTCAAGCACCGTTATTAGTCCTAATCTCCTTCCGCAGGAGGGAATGCTCAGGGTGCGCAGCCTCAGTGGTCGTGATCGTCGTGTGAGTGAGGGCACAGGCATCGGCGGCGCTGGTGTGGGCAAGCGCAACGTGCAGCGCGGAGCACGGAGGCAGAGGCGCGCTAATGACTTGGCAGCTAATGATCTCTCCCTCGTCAGACGTCTGACATCCCCCACACGACGCTGCAGGGTGCGTCCATGACTCACTCCGCAGGGCAGAACTGCTTCAGCTGCCTCCACTAGACCCACGGTCTGACATTTAGTGCCTGTCACGGTGCCTCTGCTTTCATCTGAGGAGACAGCGGGGCCTTTCTGTTCAGGGGATGTAACCTTCCCCTCTGTGAAAGTGCGGTAAATTGGATGCTGACGCTCCTCACCTACACGGCCAGACCAAATGTGTTCCATGACAAAAAGGCTCAAAAGACTTCCTCAGGAGAGACTCGCATTTGTATTTACCACCGAGATACTTTTCTCAGACTTACAATAAAGAAAAAAAAAAGATGAGCAAACCGGTTTGTTGTGTCAAATTGTTTTTTTTTTGGAAAATATGTAAATCTTAAACTGTTTCTCAATTATGAAAACATGCATCATTGCTTTAATGGCGCACTGCAAAAAAAAAAAGAACTCTTACCAAGTGTGATTATCTCATGTAGTCACGGAACACTTAATATGAGACACGAACGCCTTTGTTCAGTAGCATTTCAGTGGGATACAGGAATGTGTTCTTGGATAAGAAAAGTGAAGCAAGCATGTGAATTTTCACTCATGCCACTTGTAAGACTTTGGCAAAGAGCCTCCTGAGCCAACGTCTGCTATGTGCCTGCGTGCAAATAGTCATGTTGGTCATAAACAGCTGGGCGATCACATCTGCCGCTTTCACTTACTGTACATCTAATGGACCTGCTGAGATTTCAGGTCCAGATGCTGCGCCTGAAAACGAGACCTAATTGTCTCACCTCAATGTTTCTTCTTAGGCGATTAGTTTGATTAAAGATTCGTGTGTTTTCCTCAGAGAGCCATTTTTTTTCATGCATATCTTTGCTAAAAAGTTTGCCATTTTTAACTCAGACAGCTATCATATGCCTAGTGTTGTAATTACGATTGAAGTTAGTAGTCAGGTGAATTTTGGAGTTTTTTTGAGTTAGTACTTTGTGAAGTAGCCACCCAAGCTAAGACGGTGGTTTGGGCTCGAGTGCTGTGCAGCGAGTGAGGCCGATGCTTAGCATGCAGCTGTGGTTGTACCTGTCGTCACCTGCCCTTGCTCGCGAGGGGAGACCCCTTCCCTGACGCCTGTGTGCAACCTAAAAATATATGACCTCACGAGCATTCAGTTGCGGTGTGTGACACGTAATGCATCGTAAAAATGTTGTTTGCTACCAGAAACTCGAAGAGAACAAAGGCGTAATCGTTGTACAGCTTGGACGCGGCCGGACAAGTCCGGTACTGTCTATGCTGGAAACCTTCTCGCTCTCTGACAACACATATTTGCAACTTTCCAAACAAGCGTTATCTGGATAAACTAATTATGTACGGGGAGTCTGAACATCTCCCTTCGCGCTAGAATTGTCTTTTTAAACTTCTTGAAGTTACATATTGATAGTTCTACTTTGACATTTTGCTACTGGAGGCTCTGACACTGGTGGTCATGAGTCCAGGGGTGGGATTGTGTTTGTCTACTGTTAACATGCAGTGCACAGAATTGATGGCAATGGAAGGTCTACATATGACACATATTTATACAAAGATAAAGCTGAACACAGGTAGGCCTGCACCGTCCCACAGTTAAGACCTATTGACAGCAGGAGGGGAAATACTGACGTGACGTGCTTGCGGCAGCAGAGTCGTCAGTGCTGCTTTTGGACGTCTCACCTCAACGTGGCACATCGATCGCACCCTGCTTCCTCTCAGCGCCTCGATCGATAGGAATGACATACGCCGAGAGCACAGGCTGTCCCGTCATCCCGCCGTAATCTACGCAAATGGTCGGTGCCCCGTGGCCCCAGTTACAAGCGGCAGAGCGGCCGTGCCGCAGCAACAGAAGGGGCATCAAGGGCAGGAAGATCTAGAGGGGCTGAGTGAGGAGCAGTCAGCTGTGTCCACGGGAGGCTCAGCTCGCTTCAGACTGACAAATCACTTGCTGGGTGGACGATGAGAGGAAATGCGCAAGATTTCTGAATGTCTTTTACGGTAAATGTGGTTCAGCGTTGTGGCCAAAACAATTAAATGTGGTCAATAGCCTCCAGAATCTAATGGCATATAATGATTCTTGGTGTAACGGAACAAAATATCCGGGTCCATTAAGGTTTATTTAAGAAGTACTATCAAGATTATCAATAAGGGAAATGTCATTGGGTTCTAACAAAAGCTTTGAAATATTTAATGTTATGTTTAATGTTTAATAGCTTCGAGCTCTAAAAGCCTCCAGACTTTCAAACCATCATATTTACTGTTATTTTTTTGTGTAGACACAGACCGGTGCACGGAGAAGAAACTCAGACGAATGTGAACTGGCGGATTGTTTGCCACCACACATAAAAGAAGAAGAAAAACAAAAGAAAAAGCACAATCCTGGAAACTGATATTCATATCGCCCCCAGTTCTGACAGGCCATATGAGGTCGACCTCAAAGGTTGTTGATTGAAAAAACAAAACAAAAAGACAGTCTCACAGAAACGTCACCAGTGACATCAGTTAAAAAAAAGGTTTAAGCTCTCTGGAATTAGTTGCTGGCTGGTCAGTACAAACTAATGCCAGAATATTTCCATGAGGTATACAGACACATTACTGAGGAGCAATGGGGAGCATTAGGAGCTTTACGCAAAAAGTCATAAAAATTGTTTACTTTGAGATCAACCTATATGTTTGTCTGTAGATGTAATAGGATAACCCCATCCATTCAAATCATATGTACATATATATATGAATACAAAACAGATTTTATTAGGATGGCTCCAAAATCTGTGTAAATCGCATGTGCAGTTCAGAGCTCCTTCATTTCTTCTTCTGTGGTTCTCACTAAGCCCCCCTGGCGTCGATCTCTATTTCTCTGCTTCTCCATTTCGTGCCTCCTTGACTCCTCGTCTCCTCCATCTTCCTGCTCGTGACCCAGAAAGGATGTCTCGCTCTCGCTTCCTGAAACGTATCTGGAGGAGAGAGGAAAAAACGAGTGAGGAGGCTCGCCGGAGGAGCCGAGAGGGAGGAAACACAAATGTATCACTTGTGGAGGACGTTTCAGCTTGAGGAGGATGGTCATCTACTTGAGATGATCACACGTGATCAAGCTTACCGTCCTCCGCCGTTCGTGTAGCTCCTCACAGGACACTGCTCTAACTGCACTGTTAAATACAAAGCATACGCATATGAAGGCTGTACATTTTGATTCCTGCTTAATCAGCTTTGCAAAACTTTTGCGTCCTGCTTTGCCACACTAAATCTTCAGTAGATCCACAGTAGCTACACCTCCAGCCTCTCTCGCACATGTCAGCGCAGAGTTTGAGCCGCCATTGGTATGAAGAGAGCAAAAGAGTTTTAGGTTGAAGTGGAAAATCGGCTGAAGCAAATCCATTGAGACTTATGAGAATTAGGGAACCCAGAAGAAGTGGCCCACTTCTTTCGCCTGTTGCTTCTTCAGGTTCGCTCAGCGCAATCACCCGACCAGGACTATTGGAAGTGAAAAGGTTGATATAAGGGGACCTACTTGCTCATCTCTCCCCGACATACATATTACCTGAGAATCTCAAGTTTGTATCGACATATTGCAGAAATGAGTGTAGCTCTGTCATGGTGGTGCCATGGACGTTTTGTTGTTTTTCCTGTTTGTCTCTGTGTTCCATGTGGCAACCTCTCCCCTCCCCCGGCCCTTCCTGCTCCCGCTCCTGCTTGGCCTGCGGCTGGCACACCTGCTCATCGTCATCTCATCAACTCTGCGGCGTATCAAGCCCGGCTCTCCTCCCAGTCTTCGCCAGATCGTTCAGTTACCCTCCATGGTAAAGTTGACTCCGGCCAGTTTTCCCTGTGGATTTTTCGCTCTTTGCTATTTCGGTACCTGCTTTTTTTCCAGCAGCTTCCTTTACCTGCCTGCCCACTCTCCGCCGTCTTCACCAGCTCCACTCCAGGCTGCCCAGCCATCGGTCCATCCACACCCTGCTGCTTCAACCCTGCTCAGCCTGCCTTCAGCCACCAGTACCCCCCAGGCCCCGTTCCACCAGTTTTGGCTTCCAATAAACCCCTTTTAAAACCTACCTCAGTGAGCTGCGTTTGGGTCCACTTGTTGCCGTTAGCATAACAAACTCGTGTTGTTCACTACTGGTTGAATCATGAATCCATGAACCCCCTCTTTGACAGGCCGACACTTTTACATAATCCGTATTTCTATTTCTAATTGTATTCTCATGCTGGGCAACTCACAGTTTGAGATTACAACATTGAATAATGCCGACATTAAAAATGCTGCAAACATTAAACAGGTATGACCAATTCCTCCACTGTGGTAAAAAAAAAAAAAAAAAAAGACAATTCCAAACAATTCTGTAGCACATTGGTAGGAACACTGAACAAACGCTTCTCCAAAAACTAAAACAAATGTTTTTACAAGGGGCAACTATTGAAGAACAAACAATATAAATACAATAAAAAAAATTTAATATTTGCATCGGATGGACTGTTACATGTGGACCCGCTGTAGCTACATCTCCATCTCAACGCTGAACATGGTGGCTATTTTAAGCCTTCTATCAAGATTAGGTTTTTAGGAACTATTATTGATTGACCCACATAGAACCACACCGTCACTGCAGTTCAAAACAGTCTCATCTGAGGATCTTCCATTTTCTTTACATCTTAAGATAACAATATCTACTATCCTGTGCTTAATTCACAAACCAAATTCGACAACTATAACTACAGCGACATCAGGTTTGCTTACTGCGCATAAATCAGTTCAATCAAGAGAGGCGAGCGAGTGAATAACGAAGATATTTTATTATCGCAGATGATGACTGACTGGGTTTGACAGTCTTTGGCACTTAGACTCTCCGGGGGGGGTTTGTAATCGAAGGCGAATGACCTGAGCAGCAGCAAGACAGATCCCCCGTGGAGTCCAGACACGGGGAGTCGGGGGGTGGAGGAGGGAGGGGTGGCGGCGGGGAGGGGGGTGGTGGCAGTGGTGGCTGGTGATTCTCCAAGACTCATGGCTGATGAATAGATTAATAAAATAAATAAACTCCAGGCCTGAGCCTGCAAAAAGTTTCTGGACTGAACTCCCAGTGGGGTTTCAGTTCAAAACCCAGATTGGCGGGCGACTGTAAGCATGTAAACATAATCAAGACATGAGTGCAGCCCCCGGAGATGAATCCGCCACTCCTGATCCACTCTGATGCGGTTATGAGACAACCAACCTTATGCCTCATCTCCAAAGTGTTGTGGCAAAACTACTATCAACTACATCTGCATGTTTATCAGTTTTGTTGATAACAGACAAAAGGGTGAGTGGGGACCAACATATAACGTAGTTCTTAAACTTCTACGGTTGGCTTTATTTGGTTATTTTATGTCATAAAAAGGGGTTGTGACAAACATCTGAAGTTGCCATTTGTGCACCACAAAACTAAGAGGACATGCTGTCATTCTCCAACTGTTATTGTTTGCTTAATTTAATCCGTGACAAGGGATTTTTAAGCAGAAAATTGATCACTAGCGACTGAGTGGGTCGTCGAGGCGGCAGCTCCGATTCCCGCAGCTCCGGATGACATCACGGGCGCAGGATGGCAGCAACGTATGTATAGTCTGTGGCCTGGATCCCAACATCTGCACAGTTTAGTGACGTGAGTGAGGGAGAGTCCAGTGCATCCACAACATCGTTAGCAACGCTTCCACGTCTCAAAAAACAACAACAAAAAACACAGCAATCTCACACTTTTCACTTTCAAGTTTTGTGATGGTTTACACACCTGCCGCCACCTCTGGACACAACTTAAAGCGCCGCGAAGCCATTTTCGAGGTGAATAGAAAACTGGGCGCTCTCCGTCATGCTGGCATGTTTCCTGGCTTCCCTCGCTTCCTCGTGTCCACGACTTCCTCCCGGCACCGATCTCAGAGACAGATGCAAATGAAAGGCCGCAGGAGCTCAAACAAACGTGTTCCTCCGCTCAGGCTGAAGCTAAAAGCTGCCTGCTGTCTCTTTTAAGTAAAAACACTGATGTTGTCCCTGCTATCTGCTGATGTAAGAGTCATGTCATCATATCCGCCATCTTTGCGTTGACATTACTATTCTGTCGGAAGCCTAACAAAGCTCCATGTTGTGTTAATGCTGCCCATGTAGCACTGAAAGTGGTATAATATTGATGGTAATGACCTAAAAGCGAACATCAGTGTTTGGGTAAGCAAATTGTGCAGGAGGCTTAAACTGTGATTGTTGGTAGCTGTAATTTTCCAGTGCAATTTTACCTTACACTTAGTAAGCTAATAACAACAACAATGCGTTTAGCAGGCAAGAAAGCTTCCCAAATAGAAACTCAAGCGGCGTTCGCGGGTACACTTCGAATAATTTTTGGGCAGAAATGCAATACGCAATACACCTGCATTTTCTTTTGTTCATCATTTTTCAAAAATTAGAAAATGCCAAACCGAGAGTGTTTAGTCGAAATCCTAAATCTTTGGCACAATCTTTTCTCATCATTTGCGCGTCACAGTTATATAAATGTTTCTGGCCAGCCCTGCTCTCCATGCGGTTACTGGGCTTCTTTTCTTCATTTTGTGGCTGTAGGTCGTAGCGGCGCGTAGTGTTAGCATTGCACTCTGGGACATGCAGTAAATTAAGATTTCCTGCCGCTGAGCCTTTGGCAAACAGAGTTTCCATGTATGGGGAACCAGTTCCAAACACAGATTGCACAATCAGCATGTACTTTGCAATGTTATACATTATGATTAAATCAAAAATATTTCAATTGACATTTTAAACAAAAAAAATGTGCATCTCAGCATTCAACAACTGCAATATCTTATAATTATATTTGATTGGAGATGCATTCTAGGGCAAGTGGAGCTTTTACCACCACTCATGTTATAGCTGCCTGAATATTGCCCCCTTGTGGATGCGTGGCGTAAAAACATCTGCCGGCTCAAACTTTAAATAAACTACATGTTACTGTACAGCTGGTAAAACCAGGACGAATCACAGCAGGGGTTCAAACCTAACTACTTGTGTGCGTGTGTGTGCGTGTGTGTGTGTGAGTGTGTGTGTGTGTGTGTGTGTGTGTGTGTGTGTGTGTGTGTGTGTGTGCGTGCGTGTGATTGTGTGTGTGTTTTAGTTAGAGAAATCAGGGATCAGTTTTCCTCTCTCTGATGAATTCGAGCTGTGTTCATTATGTGGTGGGAGGACGCACGCACGCATGCGCATGCACACACACACACACACACACACACACCCACACACACGCGCGCGCGCACGCGCACGAACAGAGCGGATCAAAGGCCTGGCTGCTCGCCTGCATCTCCAGGTGAAAGCGTCTGTCTCTGCCGCTGTAATACTATAACGCCACATCTCAGCGACATTATTTCGGAAAACAAACGCAGCCCGCCTCCCTGCTCTTTGAAGCCAAGATTCTGCACATGATTTTTACGTAGTCCCCCGAGTGCGCGAGTGCGTGTGGACGTTTCACGCGTGACAATGTGCGCGCGCGGAACCCGTGTGTGCGTGTGTGTGGTTTGTGTGTGAGTGGCTCCACTGTCAACCCTCACATCTGGAGCTCGCTACAGACCTGGTGGAGGATCAGAGAACCAGCGCTGAGATCAGATCGGACCCTTTCCCTTTATCAGAACTCTCTGTGACCATGATTAATGAACGCTCTGTCACGGTTGGACCAGCTTTCACGCCCTCTTGTGCCCGCTCTGGAGGTTAACCCCCTCAGGCTCGGGTTGCTCTGGGCCCTGAATTCACAGCGTGGTCAGAGGTCTTCCAGCGCTGCGGTGCTGGATCAAATGCGAGCTGGATGGAAGTAGACAGGGGCGTTGAGCAGATTGCTAGATGTGTGTGTGTGTGTGCGGGTGTGTGTGTGTGGGTGTGTGTGTGTGAGTGTCAGACAGACTG
>CAAKHG010032427.1:2092-20933 GCA_901007715.1 Dactylopterus volitans
CTCTCCTTCAATTTCTTTTTCTTTCGCGGTATAAAATAGATGATGCTTATTCGGGTCTGGCTGTGGCCCTGGCGCGGCTCCATGGGAGGAGATGCGGTTTCTCCAGCTGCTGTGAATGCTGCAATGAAGGTCTGCGAATAAAGCCACGCTTAATTTGCGTGGTTGAGGCTGAGATACACCCCCGCCATCACTCCGCTCCAACATCTCTCTCAGTGTTTTCCCTCCATTCTCACTTTGACGGTTGCATTTTTTTTTTCTTTTCTTTTTAATGGAGCCTTACCTTAAAGTCTCTGGTCTTCCTTATAAATTATTTCCAAATTAGACGAGTCTGCCCCCTTTGAAGGGGAATGACAAAAGTAATGTGCTGCCTAGTTACACATGTCTGGCTTTTTCATGTCTAGCAGTCTCTTTCTCCCTAAGCAGCTACTATATGGTTGCTAAGATATGAAAACCTGCTTTCGTTTCAGTTAAACTGCCACAGTCTTAATATGATGGTGTTTTGATAGTTTCCCCTCTAACATTTATGTTGGTGGTATGTTTTAGGTTAAGTTGCAGCCTCCTCATCAGTCCGCCCAGTCTTTTCATCTGCTGCTGCGTATTGCATGTTTATTTATTCATTAAAATTATTCTCTCTGCCTGCCGCTGCAGAGATAGCGTTGAGCGTCCATCGTGTTTGAGCCAATTTGCGGAATGTGTTTCGGATATTCTTCAAAAAACAAACAGACAACAACAGTAACAAAATAACTCAAGCCAGACTTCAAACTTTTTTTTTTTTTTTTTTCGCAAAACTGGGCAAAAATGTGCCAGATTCCTCTGAAAAATTGAACTGCAAAAGTTGTGTTCCATCAAAATTTTGCAAATGGAAAAATGCGCCACACTTCCAGCTGCTTCCTAAATGAAATGAATGGCCTTTTTTTTTTGTTTTGAAGACATGATGTGCAACGTTAAACGGTGTACGCTTCAGTGTGAACGGTTGGCTGGTAATTGTTCAGTCAGCCGGTAGCACATGCGTCGTCAATTCTGAGCGCAGCCACACACGCCGCAGTGGCTATCAAGCACCACAAAGGAAGAATTTCGCAAATGCCTGTGTTAAAATGTGTTTTTTTTTGTCGAATTGCCCATCAGTGATGTTCTGCGCTGGTGGTCTGCATCAACAAAGCTTTTGTTATTGCGCAAAATACAAAGTATTGATTCAGAAGTTCTCGACAGTCAAACCACTGGCTCCAAAAGAGTTCTCCTTCAAACATAATTGGGCTAAAATGAAAAACATAAATACCTCATCCTATTAGCGGAGGAAAGAACTGCAGACGAGCGGAGCCGCTTCATACGAGCCGCCGTGTCCAGATATGAGCCCCATTTACATCTCCCACACTGCCTACTGTCATGATCAAAACATTACATAAGGCTGGTGCGGTGGTGGTAGGATAGGAAGTCTGGCTGGGCTCCAGTGGCTTTCTGGGGCTCTGGCTTCTCTCTGTACATTAGCCAGGATATTAAAGGAAATGCAGGCCGCCACAGGCTCCACTGCTGTGGTTTGCCATCAGCCGGAGCAAATCTGTGTGTTCCAGTGGCACACGCTCTGCCCAGCCTTGACATGACGACTGTGTATGTGTGTGTTGTGGGGAGTTGGTAGGACAACTAAATGACCACTGTGTTCCGTTCTGTGTGGCCTGTCAGCAGCCGGTCACTATAGTAATAGTCACTCATTACACATAATAGAGACAAAGAGAAAGGCAGATGTAAAGGACTCAAGCGCACACACACACACACACGCACGCGCACGCACACATGCACGCACGCACACACACACGCACGCAAACACACGCTGTCAGGAGCAGACATTCCACGTGGGCCTGTGTGTGTGTGTGTGTGTGTGTGTGTGCACGGGCCATTAGCATAGCTATGGTGTGAGCTAAACGTTTTGCCGGGGACTGGCCGGGCGGGACAGGTAGCGTTTAATTACAGCTTCACGCGGTTGGCATGGAGAAGACCCGAAAAAAAAAGAAAAGAAAAAGAAAAGAAAAGACAGCAGCGTCCTGTTACCAGGCAAAACACACAACACACTCTGCGAGAGGATGGAGAGTGAGTGATGGGAGACGGAGCAAAGCTTTTCCGCTGGAGTCTGCACAGAAAAACTTCCCACCTCATCACTGTTTTATTTCAGTGAATACCACCCAGTGTGTGTGTTTTCATGCGCGCGCGTGCGCGTGAAAAACTGAGAATATTAACGAACGTGACTCAACGCCTTTGCGTTTGTTTACGTTTTAATCGCTGTATATATGTGTTTATCGTCTATGTGTGTGCGGGTGTGTGTGCGTGCGTGCGTGCGTGTCTGCGGAGGATTGTCTCTTAATATAGTTAAGCTGTGAAAAACCCCAAAGTCTTTGGCGAGGTCTCGCACACAGTTTTTCTCCTCACTCCCTCTCACCACCGACATTTATCAGAACAGAACAGGGGCAGCTTGCGTGTCGTAAGCCTCTTTGGAGCCACAAACAAATCAAGCGGGGCTCTCAATCAAATGAACTCCCCACTCGACTGGCGGTTACATAAAGGTTTACTCGCGCGCCGTGTAAGAGCATGTTTCAGCGGGGACGGCCCCCTGATTGAACACATCCATACGTACATACCGAGGGATGAAAAATGGCTGGAGCTCATCGAGGGAGGGTGGTAATTGTCATACTTTCTTCGCTTCTCCATATGTCAAAATATTCGGAGGGGGGGCCTCTGCGAGTGAGTTATTCCGTTGGTGCGGAGCAGGTGTAGGAAGCGTGCCAGGCTGCGAGCTGCTGCGGAGTCGCTTAAATGCGTTTAAACAGGCCCATCAAGGCACGTGTCGTTATCGTAATTCTGAAGGTGAAATGACTCGTGCTTTTCTCTGTCCAATTCATTTTCTTAAAACCCTCCCGAATTTTACTGCTGCCTGTTTTTTTTTTAGGGTTTAAAAACTTTGCACTGATGCAAAAAAAAAAGTTGCCACTTAATGCCAATAAAGAGACTTATCGGACTAATAGAACCTTAAGATAATACTAACTGGATTTGTCAAACAGGAAATGAGATGACTTTTTATTTTTAACTAATTTAGATCACATCCAGAGGGTATGGTGTACTTTTAACAACACGTGTCAGCCATGTTCAGCCAATAATACCACCCAATTGTCAATTAATCTTCAAGCTTTCGTGGCACTAGCGCTAGCTTGCTAGCATGGCAGCAGTACGTGGAACGCGTAGGCAACCACACGGAGCGCACGCTGAGAGATGAAGGGTAAACTTTCACCCTCACCTTGTTTTCATCAAGCTCAGTCATCCAAATGAACGCAGTGACTGACTAATGCTCCCGGCGATCGATTACTGCCACCGTGCAGTGGCTCCGTGAAAGTAGCCCGATGAACAGAGGATAGACAGCCAATATCATGAGCCTTCCACCGTCGCAAAGGCCGAGCAGCCCCGGTGGCTGTTGCTAACAGGAGAGGCCTTTGTTGTGCCCTGACTGCCCCTTTTCACTCCAGCAGCATGGTCATGGCTGACCCTGACCACAAGGGCCACGTGGAAGGACCATTCACAATCTGGGGGTCTACAGCCTCGACAAAAGCCCTGGTCAGTGCGAAATGTGCAAACAGAAGGAGCATGGGGTTGTGCCTTCTGCTCTGTGGTCGAGCTACAGCTGGGAGAGACACTCTGGCCGCTTGACCTTCACCTCTGGACCTGGCCATGGCTTTGGAGGACAGCGGGGGAGGGGCGGGGCCTGCACTGATTCCTGTGACCAATATGGCAGCGGGATTGATTGCTCGTCCCGGACACGAGGGTCTGAGTGCGCGTGAGGGTTTGAGCATGAGTGAGCTTGGCTCATAGATGTAAATTGTGCGCACGAAATGGATGTTGTATGGCTCTGTTGAGTATTTTGAATGATTAATGGAGATGACAAACGCTCGCTACTGCCAGGCGTAAAATACAAAGTATATAGTCCCTTCGGTCCCTACACCCTTTCAGCTGCATCTCAGACTCCTCCCCTGTGGAGGACAAAGGGGCTTTTAGGGCTCTGATGAGGATGCATTCAGAGTCAGGGGGTGACGAGCTCTCGCTATCTCATCTCAATTACTGCTGTCATTAAGGTAGAGAGGATTTTGAGGAGGAGGTAGCACAGGGTGACTCTTATAACCTTTGGGTAATGGAGATGCCTTTCAGCCGACTGAAACATGTGGAGATGCCGGTTCGAGTGTGTGAACTTTGAAAAAAAGTGTGTGAATCTGCTCGGTAGAATTTGAGTTGATAAAAGGATGTTTTCCTGGAATTGAGCTTGAATTGGGATTTATATCCCAGCGAAGGCAATTGCCAGTAAAAAAACAATACTTTGTTATGTGCGGAGGAAGCGCGCTCCCCTTTGACACCAAAGGCCCAAACTCACAGATGCCCACGCTGATCAGAAAAGGCTCTCCTGGCTATAAAATAATGCCCGTGTTTGTCTAAACGATAGGCTGTAATTTGAAATGAAGTGTGGACTCTCTGGCCTGGTCTCCCAGGGACACTAGTGAGCATTAGTGAAGCCTGCAACCCAAACTACACATGAATATTTAAGGACACACTGGGACTCTTCCATTTGACATCCCAGAGGGGGTGAAGCTGACCCCTTTCTCCTCACTTCCACCTTATTGCACTTTCTTCCTACCCTAACCTCGGTCACCTTTTTTGCACTTCCGCTCTTGCTCCTTTTTTTTTTTTTTCCACTCCGTCCTTTGTTCTTTCCTCTGCGCCTCGCTCACCAGCCAAATTCCGTGTTTTCCTTTCCCCATGTCAAACATTTTCCCCCAGTGTCTCTTCTTTCTGAGGTCCTTCAAAGCTTAGGAGCCAGAGGCAGATGAAGGGATGAGCCCTGGTCTTTCTCCTCTCCCTGCGTCCTGCCCAGCCAGAAGGCTGCCAGTGTTTGGAGGAGATTGAGATGCGGCTGGCGATGAGGCAGCTGGTTCTTCTTTGGGTGTAATCACTACCAGAGAGCCGTCCATGGTTTGATTTGGTTTTTTACAGCCCGGCCTTATTTTTCACATTAGCGACGTGAATGCCCCCTCAAACCCTGCACCCACCCACCCCCCCCTCTTTTGATCAAATTTGCACCATATGCCTTTGAAGGGAGATGAACCGACTGGCGGGCGTGCTTCTCTTTAACTCTTGTTCCTGGTGCAAGTAGTTTGATCAGCCCCCAGCCCTGATGGGGGCAAGCTCTCAAATCCTAGGACAGTATTATGTTCCCAAAATTGCCTGACTGGAGATAATGAAGGCCTATGTTTTTTGGAGCTGTGCTCACATCCAGAAAGAGGAGGAGACTAAGGACGTGCTCACCAGACCGTTACTACCAAATCAGCTTTCAGAGGTAGAAATAGGCAGATACAAGCATCAAAGGAGAGGCCATAACGCTAATCACCTCTAGTCTGATGTCTGTCCGTCTAAGCTTTCTCTCTCACAGCCGCAGCCAACGTGGTTTAAAGAGTTTTATTTCACCTCGAATTACCACCGTGCACACTACGCAGTGTAATCCATATTGAAAGACTTCTGGGAAGAGTTTGGCCAAATAGGGAAAGGGAAGGAAGGAGGGAGGATGGGACTGATTGCTGAAATGAATGCCGCGTTGCCCCCATATCTTTGTCCCAATGAAATCCTTCCCTCCTTCAGCAGGAGAGCCAATCAATGCCCTTATCAACTGTCTCATCAGACCAACTGGCCAAATTAGCCTCTGGCAATTCACAGAGTGACGCATCGTTTGTGTAGTAATCAGGGAGAAATCAACGTCTAAGAAACAAGAGTATCCACTGGAAAAGAAAAAAAAAAAAAGCAGTGAGTGGAGCGGTTAACTAGAGAAATGGCCAGCGACAGAAACAGATGAAGCACATGGTGAATCTCCAAGTCAACGAATCCCGGTCTCACGTGGACGCAGGTAGTGAGAGATGCCTCGTACCTGATATGCGCTTTGCGCTGACAGGAGGCGCAGGAAATCGACGCGAGATGCATATTTTTTCTAGATGAGGCTGAGAAGACATGACATGACACACAGGTAAAATACATCAAGCCACTTTTGACACTTCACTAACTCCAGACAGACTTTCTCCTCCACATGGTCAGATAATACCCAGCCACAATTTGGGGCTCTGTCTGCACGATGACTGCAGCATGCCGAGTTGTACAGTTGTTGCAGGCTGAAGAGACCAACAATAAATTTAAAAGAGCGGATGCTGCGGTGGATGCAGGACAGATTAATGAAAGACTCTTTGTGCGGCAAAGTTAGCGTGTGTCTGAGTTTTATTTGTGTCGTCTGTTCGCGTTTGCCGATGCTGAAAAGTGTCTCTATATTCAAATGCAACATCATGTCTTCTCGTCTGTGGCACCCACGATCTGTTTCTACTTCTCCGCTGTCACAGTCGCCGGCGCTTCCAAGCAGCTGTGGAGGTTTAACGGTTGCAAAACAACGGCTCCAGCTCACATGCACAAGCATCCCTTGACAAATCAAATTAAGAGACTTTTAGGGGCCATCGGTCCTTAATAACCTGGTTGAGCGGCAGCAACAATAAGATAATCAAAATAATAGTTGTGCAAAGTTGGACTATCCCGCACTGACAGAGGTAAATCAAATCAATAAGGGTGTGTGCTGCTCGAGTGTTTAAAATGTGCATTAATGCACCTATGCAGCCCGACCCTGCATGTGGAGGTGTAGTTAAACCTTAGCTAACCTGCGAACTGGCTGCCCTGACTTCATCATTAATGAGCAGTAATGAGCAGTGCAGAGACACACCGGAGCACGCCGGTCTGTGTGTGTGTGTGTGTGTGTGTGTTATTGTGCTTGTGAGGACGCGTCGTCAACGCGCTGCATGCAGCACGCCTATCAGCAGGCCATCACTATTGATTTATTAATGCTAGAGAATGCTGCTGCGCTAATTGAATTGAGATCCAGGAAGTCAGTTAATGTAGCTGACAGCGATACAGGAATTTAATCTCCCCAGTGCACAGAATTATGAGTCTTCCCTATTTGCGCTGTCAGAGGGATAAATAGTAAATCAATCTTTTCTACAATGGGCTCCACTCAGAGCTGGCGCAGCACGGATTGTAACAACCTCTCTCCGCCTTAAACCATCAACAATCGCAACTCAAACTGTTCAATTGGGTCGCCGCCTCATCCTTTTCGAAGGTAAATCAAAGCTCCGAGAAAGGCCGCGGCTCAAGGCAGCTGTGGTATTCAAAGCCCATAATCATAAAACCTGTCATAACAAAAAATACGCCGCTCACAATGGCCAAATCACTTGCAACCCAATAGTTTACAGCCACCTACGGTATCCACGTCAGGGCCATCACTCTTGTGCTGCACACTTCGAAAAAATTCACTTCCTCGAGTCCGGCCTGGTCCAGCTGGTGCCGTGCCACCGCTCCCCACCAGTGTGCGTCCTTGAAAGAGTCAGCCAACATCAGCGCTACATGTATAAGACCACCACCACTACCACGACCACTGCCCCTTCTTAGAATATCAGAGAGGGGCTCCAACATAAAGTCATTAATACAGGCTCGGTTTAATGTATATGTGTTTGTACAGCTGCTATTTAGCTGCTGTCTGAAAGTAAAGGAAAGCTGTATAGGCAGGTCTCTGACAGGCCGACTGTCCAGAGGAGCTAGAGCACAGGCCCGGGCAGGCAAGCCAGGCGGGGGCCCGGGGCCAAACCACTACAGTGTACTCACCGGCAACACCACCCAGCCGGCCAAGGTGTGTGGGCCCCGCCGGCTGGGATCGAATGACCCTGGACAGTCGGCGTGTGGATGTGCATGCGATGCATATAGCATGTGGGCATGTGCGAGGGATCGGGTCAGCCGTGCTGATCATACAGTACATGCATCACAAAAATTCATAACCCAGAGAGGACACATATAGCCTTCCCGAGGGGGCGTCGGAATACGGCACGGAGAGAATGGCATAAACAGAGGGGAGAGACGGGGATGAATATATTATACATTTATAATATAGACTAACTGGCCAGGCGAGGGCTGAAAAGAAAAACATCTCTCTGTTTCTCTTCTCAGTGGTTAATGGATACATGAGTTATATACAGTACTTATTTTAGTCCCTTTAATCATGAGCTTTTATCGCATGTTCTGCCAAGACCTTCCACCAGTTACTGGCCGTGCCTGCCAAGAGAAATGAATGAAAATGTGGAGAAACCAAATATTGTGGAGCCATGGCTCAGAAGTCAAAACCCATCTTTTTCTCTTTCTTTTGAAGGGCTAAGCTATAAAAGAAACACCTAACCGGGACCAGGTATTGTGTTCGCGGATTGCGCGGATGAGAAACAGGGAAAACACTTTAATCGGGCTCGGTGATATGAGGGGGAATTTGTGTAGTTTATATTACCTCGCTAATGCGTGTGCAACCTAAGCTTACACTCAAAGACAAAACAAATGGCCGTGTCAGCATTCTCCAATGATATGGCCGAGGAACAGAGGAGCAACGTCATTAATCATTTTCCAACGTGCCTTGATCTGCGAGGAGAGAAAACGTCGAGTAATTCAACATGCACAAATCACCGGGCAGTGTCGCTCAACAAAGCCTCGAAAAACTTGTTTCTCAGTGGGATGAGCGGGAGGACCCCCCCCCCCCCCGGATCAAACCCACTGCAATAATCAGAGGTGTTGACCATTTTCCAGGCTTTGTCCTGTGTGTGTGTGTGTCCTTAATGGATGCAAAGCTCCCAGAGAGGATGAGTGTCTCTGGTCAGCTCTGAGCCGTATACCGCTGCATTAGATGGGGCAGCCGCTGCAGCTCTCAGCCATGGAGCGGAGTACTTAATGCTTGAGGTGGGGTGGGGGGGGGTGGAAGACCTTCCTGCCCACAATGTCCTACCCCGTGCCCCCTGGAAAACCACAGCCGACCAAAAGGGCACTGGGAAATGAAACCAAGGAAACCACGGGCCGGGCGAGAGCGGCGCGGCAGCCGACACCAAGGCGGAAAAAAACAATGAGTCCGGCCTTTCGGCGGCTTGGTGGTCGGCGCTGATGGAGGTATTAAGATATTAATTGCTTTTTGACATGATTTTGTTAAGAGAGCAGGGCAGGCCTGCGGCTTCTCCTGCAACGGCCAGTGTAATGGCGGAGAGGCTCGATGGGGCAGAACGGGTCGGGCTCCACGCTGGGGCGGTGGAACCTCACACGTAGAGCCTTGGAGGTAATTGCTATGGAAAATTGTCCTGATGTTCCTGGTCATTTGGGAGGTTCATAAAGGGAGATTTAGTGGAATGTGTGCATTAATGAAAAGAGAGCGAAAAGGCAAAACAGGGGCGTGGCTTGTAGTCATTTCTTGCCAGGGTAAATACACTTGCTTGATTTAGATAGGAAGCTACAGCTTCAGCTTTATATTCATACACAGTCACGCATGTTAGACAAATGCAGCAGAATGTTCTGTTTTTTATTTAGTCAGTTCGAGAGACGCGGCTATTTTATTTTAACGGTCATTTTCGGAGGCTTTGACCCTCTGTTGAACTTACAGCTTTTACTGGAAAGAGTCGCTTGTATATTTTGTTCCCCTGATTCAGACACGAACGTGGACAAAATACCGTGGTCGCTCAAAACTGAAATAAATTAACACGCCACTCAAAGAGATTGATGAGGGGCCATACGTTAAAAAGTAAGATTTGTTGTAGTGTTTTTGTGTTATATTGCATCCGATGAACTGGTACGTGAGTTTGTGTTTGATTCATTTTGCTAAGCTCAGCAAATTGCCTCGTGACTGGAGCTCACACGCGTGAGGCGGGTATCAGTTCTCCCACACTGGATATTTACATGAATGAGCCGAACTGACCCTCCAACACACAACTGGCCCACGGCATCTCAAGACCTTCTCATCTGTCGTCGCGGTTCAAACTGTAAGAAGAAGAACGATGTTGGCAAATGCCAACATGAAGCTGACGGTGAGTTCTGACCGAGGTGATGCAGCCCGCGTACATGACAGCAGACATAAACATCAGTGCAGACATCGGTCCTGACGCAAGACCGCTCTCTCGCTCTCTCTCTCTCTCTCTCTCTTTCACACACACACACATACACACACACACACACACACACACACACGCACAGAAGCTGAGGATGCAATGGGAGAAGTGAATCACCAACCCCGGTGATTCAGGACACAGAACCTATACTTATGGGCTGCTTTGTTCATCAGACTGCGCTCTGCTGTATGTAGGAATGGCGCGCGTCTGACGCATATGCGCATACGGCGCAGGCAGCTGCCAGGGGGACGGGCGGGGAGCATTACCATCAGCATCTCTGCGGATCAAGGAGAAGCCCCCGGTAATCCTGGCCACTCTCCAGGCTCCCGCACACCGCAATTAGGATTAATCCTTCCCTCCTCCCTCCCATCAGCAGAGCAAACAGAGAATACTGTGTGTGTGTGTGTGTGCGTGTGCGTGCGTGTGTGTCTGCATGCGTGTGTGGCGTGGCTGTGGCGGGCAATTAGCCAACTTTATACATGTGGAGGAGATTCCCCTCCTCTCCGCCACCACCTTATAACCGCCAGACGACCACTAGGCTGTGGGACTGTGGGTGCGCACACACACACTCACAGCACATGCAGACACACACTTGAAATATAGAGGGAGGGTGACAGATTGACCAAAGTGGTGGCGATATAAACAACAGTTTGACCAGAGGCCACATAACTGGCAGAGAGAGTTTTCCGGCATCTGAAGTGATTTTTCCGCCGTCCGTCTGTGTAAAATGTGTCATGTTTTTATGCATTTTCCAGCTTTAGGGTGCCGTTTCTTGTATTTTGCCTATTTCGAAGCTGTCAGTGACCGTGGAGCAGAGTGAAACCTGATGTCGGTGTGTGTCTTAAGGTTAATTATGGCTTTTCGCTTAGGCTTGACAGATTACCAGCACACAGCTTGGGTGCCGCTGTTGAGTGCAGATTAAACATCTGCAGGGCAAACGCAAGCCACGGGGTCACGGTCGCTTAGAGGATTTGAGGTCCTGCAATATTGGCTATGGGAATTGTTTAAAATAGAAAAAAAAAATAAAATCCTGTGTGTCTGCCTTGCAAAATAATAATAAAAAAAAATAATAATGAATTTGGCAGTTTCTGGTAAAGGCTTAGTTGGGTTCAAACACAATTTAAGATTGGGGGAAACAGCATGTTCATGGTGTAAAGAAGATAAATTTGAACTGTCAAAACAGGAAAATGCTAAGCAACAGCTGGCGCCCATATTCGGGATACGCTTTCATTCATTCGTCATTTTTTTGCCTGCAAAAAGTCCTACCGGCGACTTCCCTGGTCAGCTGATTGCTGGCGGCGGAGACCCCAGGGTCGGCGGGCGTTGTAGTCGAGGTGCCAGACGAGCCGGGTGTGTGTGTGGGTGAGTGTGTGTGCGGAGAGGTGTCGGCGTAGGCAGCCAAACCTCAGAACTCACACCTTCACAGCTTCGCAGATACCTTACTTGACCATTTCCACACCATATAGGAAGATATACATTTCTGCAGTACGCTGACAGCTGCTGCTCGGAGGCTGTTTTTAGATTTAACCCCCTCCCCGATTATACCAGTAAAACAACTTAACAGAGCAACATTTCCCCCTCAAAAATGTACTTTAAACCTTTTTAGTCAGGAGGGAGGAAAAAAAAAGAAAAAAAAAAGAAATCATTTTGCAGCTGAAGCGGTCTCCCCTTCAGAACCTATTACGGTACGTCCCTTTCAATAAAAAGCCAGAGGTTTTGCAAAATGTCCCCAACAGGCAGCTGCACGCTACAGCTAAAGCGTCAAAATGATTTCCAGATTGCTCTGTTATGGATCAAGGGGAAGGAAAGGCACTTGGAGAGGAAACCGAGGCTAAATAAATTAATTGCAAATGTATCGTGGAGGGGGGGCGCAGGGGTAAGAGCGGAGGCGGATTTATCTGGGCTGACGGATGAGGACAGGGCAAGCGAGCCGACCGTCGGGGAATGAAGAACAGCGTGGAGCACAACGTAGGTGATGAGGTGCTCACTTTCAACCGAGCGAGAGAGAGAGAGAGAGAGAGAGAAAGAGAGAAAGAGAGAAAGAAAGAGAGAGAGAGAGAGAGAGAGAGAGGGGACGGCGGGGCGACGCTTGAGCGCATCTGCGAGCCGGGGCGGATCTGTTAATCTTTAAGGGAGCTGCTGGCTGCTGGAGGCGGGGAGGCTGGGGGTGGAAACGTTGGGAGTTTGATTTGGGCCCAGGTTCTGACAGTGATGAACGGCCTGTAGGAAATAAGCCTCGGAGATCAGTCAAACACCTGCTCCTCCCTTCAAGAGCCCCGTTCAACTCAAACAAGACGCAGGAGCACGCAAGTGCCGCTTGCCAGCGCGGGAGGAGGCTGCCGCCTGCCGCTTAATGACTCCAGAGCTGCAAAATATATAGTTTATCGACACCCGGACGGGAGCAGGGTTCATGGCTTTTTAAAGCGCAGGCGTACAGTAGTCACGCTGTCTGGCGAACTATGATGCGCTGTAAAATGAGAATGAAATTCTGTTATTAATCATTGTTTTAAGTAAACACATTGTTGTGATTTCCACAAATAAATGCACTGAAAGTCAACCGGACATATTTCACCCACAGAGCATAAAAGTAAACTACATTTGACTTAAAGGCCTGTGGGGCGTGCATTGTTATATTTTACTTTAATTGTGAGAACAGGCGACAGGCAGTACTTTATTCTGGTAAATAAAACTGACTTGACCTATATTTTATTTTATTTTTTTTTTTACTATGCCTTTTTTACTATGTGAAAAAAGGATGCCTTCCTCCTCCACAGCCTGACATGCAATAGATTTTAAGTGTAAGCCCTAAATATCAATATGATAATAATTAAAAGGATATGATTGGAACACTTCATTAAACATTTTTCCAGTTTTGTTATGTATATCGAGCTGATATGAGCTGGAATCATGGCTCCAGTTATAATGTGGTCAGCAGTCTGCTAACTTCACATGCAACTCTGCACCACACACATTTGGAAGGTGCACATGTTGGCTCCGCCTCCCAACCCCAAATAATGCAATATACACAGTAATTACAAAAACAACACTATGTGGAATAAAATTCCATGACGCAAACTGCTGCTGAGCTAACAGCGGCTTTTCGGTCAGTACCGAATGAAAACAACCTAATTTATCAACACTTTGATATGACCTCATTTTGAATGAAACCAAGGGAAACATCTATCCCTGTAAGATTTTGGTGTATGGATGTATTCATGATTTTGCACATTCACTTTTGGAATAATGTCTGCAGAGAAACACTCAGATTGTACATCCAGGAAGACTTTATATTGCCTTTTTCATGAATCTCCACACTGGTGTATTATTGACACTCACGCCCCGGCTTATTCAAAAAGGAGAAATAATGGCGAGATTTCATTGGCTTCTATTGCTGAAATCATTTTTGCTAAAATATTCTGACATTATGTTTTATTTTGCTGTTTTGTACTGAGCAGAACGTGGTTGCTGTAGATGCTATTTTCCTAAATATGGATCTGGCGCAGTTAGTTTTTCCAGGTCCGCATTACTACGCTATAACGACACTCCATAGATAAATAAATATGCAATATTGACACTCGGTTCATTGTGACAGCAACAGCTGTAATTTAGTGGTCCCAGTTTGATCCGTAAATACAAAAACATAGGAAATTAAATCTTCAATAAAGAAGAACTGTTATAAAGGCTCGGCGAAGTGGTCGTGTTTGTTTGTTTGTTCTGAGCGCCGCACTGCTAGAGCGAACCTTGTAAACATACAGCAGTTGTTCTGGAGCCCACACATCCTTTGTTCCGTCTCCTGCGCTGGTATAATCCAATAAAAGCCTGACAGCAAATATTATTCTGCGTTAGAGAAAGTTTTATAAGCCTTAAATGGAATCAGGCCTCGGCGTGTTGCACGCTCCCCCCGGGGAGTGACAGGAAGAGGAGAGGAAGAGAGGACGAACATATGGATGAGTCGACGGCGGTGACGCGGGGTTTGTTTGGAGCTCCTCGCTGGGGCCAGCGAGAAAGCCCGGCCGCGCGTCGCGGCTCGCACTTTTCATAATCCAGCTTGTACCAAAAAGGTGCGCAGGCTTCAAACGGCCCCCGTCGTCCTCCGACGTCCTCCGCGGCAGACAGACCAGATAGACCTGCCAAAGTGAATTTACCTAGTAAAGTGAATTACAGGGTGATAAACGATACTTTGGCAGCAAGGCAGTAAACTGCTGAGAGAAGCTAAATACTAATGTGATTTGTCAAGGAGTTTATAAGCTGTAAGTGCTGCGATGAAATGACTGGCCCCATTGGAAGAGATAAACACGAGGGGAACGTCTTTGTTTTGCAGCATCATTGACCGCTCACACCGGCCGGCGGAGGAACTGGTTAAAACTGGCTGGCTGCGCACAAAGAAGGAAGGAGGGCGCTTTCCTATATGGCGGAGTGGCGCACATAGTCGAGCGAGAACGTCTGACTGGCCAGACTGCTGATGTATGGACTTCTCATGAATAAATATTTTCTGGCTCAACCTCTTAATTTCCATATGGTAGATGTCTTATATCTGAGGGAAGTAGATACTAAAAATATCTTGCCACCAGACTCCAGCAGACCTACATGGACGGACACACAATCCTCCCCGCTAACACACACACACACACGCGGCCCGAGCGCGTGCGCACACACACACACACTCTTTTCCTATCACTGTGGCTCTGCTGTGGGAGGCTGAAGTGGCCTTTGTGGGTTGAGCTGAATATCTCTGTCCACTCTGGCAGGACCTCAGAGTGGCTGCTGCCGCCTGCTGCCTCAGCCCCGGGCACGGGCTGCCAGCCGGCCTGCCGACCGACCTCCCTGAACCCCTGCCAAGCTCCTGACGCCATCCTGGGTGGTCCCTCTTCATGCGGCTCTGGCATGGCTCCGCTCAAAAACGCCCCCCCACCCCCAGAAAAAAAAAAAAAAAAAAAAAAAAGCTCCCCCTGCAGCCGCAAACAACCTCGCTGTGTTCCCAAATGTGGAGCCCCACTGAGAATCAGTCAATGTTGCAAGTTATATTTTTATCATAAGGGGAGGATGTGGATGTACTGTATTTTTAAGGGTTTTGGAGAAGTGCAAAGTGAAAAAAGAATGTCTGTACTCAGGGGCGTTTATATTTAGTCTGCATTTGAATTCGAGTTTTTACATTTGCATGCCATTTTGCGGAGGGGTGCACAAAGAAAAAAAATGATGACTTAAGGCTCCACAAGATAAAATAAAAAAACCTCAGCTTGGACTTCAACGGCGTTGACCCGTGACTCCTCTTGGATTTGAGCCTTTCGACTTGAAAAGGCTTGATATCTTCCTCCAGTCCGCAAAATGAAAAGTAGTGACGCCTTGGCGAATGTCCAGTCGGGGAGATCAGGCCTCCCATTCTATGCTGGGCATTTCTGCCTCACCTTATACGCACACTCCGTCACCTCAACTTTCCCACGTAGTCAAAAATATCTTTCCATTGACAATTCTGATGTCACTACTTCCATCCAATTATTAATATTATTATCTCCCTATTTAGATCGTGGCTAGCAGAGCCCATCTCCACCTTCTGCTCAGGACGCTTCAGTGAGTCTCCAGGCTCCCTCTTCTACCTCTACTCCTCCACCACTGGCGTCTAAACCCCGGTGGAGCTCCACCACCACCATGTTTCTGATGTTCCTCTCGGTCTAGTGATGTCACAGCGGGCAAAGAGGCCTCACTGCCTAACTCGCAACAAATGCAATTACTCCTGATCTCTTCTGATTGAATGTTAATCAAAGGTGCTGTGTTAATTTCCCCCATTATCCGGGAACAACTAATGCCAACAGTGTTATTTCACCGGATCCAGTCAAACTGTAGGCTAGAATGATGAAAAACTGCACAACATTAGTGAGTGAGAGCTGGGAGAATCTCGTTAGCGTTCCATAAATACCATAAACAAACAAACAAAAACAAAAAAACAAAGTGCGATGTACTTAAGAATAACAGATGGAGTTGCTACAACTTCCAAATTTGTTCAACATTTGAAGAAACACAAACGTGTAATGTAGTCGTAGACTCACAGCGGAGCCAGCGTTAGCTGAGCAGCTAGCAGGCAAGTTAACGCCAGCGATGCTGGACAGACATTTCACGGGGGGGCCGCGGCCACCACAGTTGCGGCACCGCGTCACATGATGTGTTTCAGCCTTTGAGCAGCAACTGTTTCAACGGACGACAATACAAAATGTGTTTCTACATTAGGCGTCCTGGTGCTAAAGTATGCTAATGCAGTGAAATCGCCAGGTAACGTAACGTTAACTGAAACCATGATTTAGGTAAATCTAAGTTGTTATTGCTCTATTATATATTGGAAAAGGGCACATTACGACTTCTGTATGATCTGAAACATAAAGTTTAGGATTTGGGACTTGAGTTGAGACTTGCAAAACAATAACTTGACCTCCCCCGACCTCCTTCTGCCATTTTGGCTGACAGTGTTTCTGCTGGTTCATGCAAAGAATGAAGGGGAGCAAAGATTTTTGCTCCCCTTCACCTCAGGATGTCTCCCTTTAATCTTACGTGACTTCTCCTCTCTCCTCGGTCAACGAACCACGACCAAAAAATTGAAATCATCAAGAAAGAGCGCTGAAGTCATCTGCCGCGCCGGTCGCCACACGGGGCCGCAGTGATGAGTTGGAATCCAACTGTCAAATTACATGAGGAAGACTTAAGATTCTCCTGTTACAGATAACACAGCAGCCAGCCAGCAAATCAAGCCTGCCAGAGCCACAGCGGCGCTCCCATCCTCCGTCTCCCTGCTCTGGAGTTAGGAGTCATGTTCCGTAGGAGCTCTGGAGGTAATTGTGCCAGGATCACTCACTCCATGTGGACACCCTCCTGTTGCTCTGCTGCCCCGCCAAAGAAAACACACTCCCTCTCTCTCTCTCTCTCTGTGTCTTGTCTCTGCCTCTCGTCCGGAGATTCGTGACTCCTGCGCTTGATTGCGGACGATTAAAGTCATTAGTGGTCGTTAGCGGGAGCCGCGCAACCGCCGAGCTCGCTGCGACGCTTGGGTGAGGGTCGGGAGTTAAAGAGGGAGGCTGGCTGGGGGCGCCGCGGGAGCGGAGGTGGGCGAGGGCGCTCGGCCCGTTTGAGCGTTTGGCCAAATGCACATGCTGTACAACAGGCACCAATATCCATCTGCCCCACCCCATCCACCTCCAGCGCCCACAGACGCAGGCACAAACACACCCAAACCACCCATGCTGCCACTCAAAAGGAAAGCACCAACATGTGCATCGCCAGTGTGTGTAATCACGGGGCCTTTGGGGACCCTAATGGATTAGTACACTAACACACTGTCAAATCTGGGATAAGCTGGGCGCACTCTCCCGCGCAGAACTGCTAACATTGTCAAACGACACAATCACTGCGCTGGAAAAGTCCTAATTGCTCCGGTTAGACGTCAACAGAGGACTTCATAATACTCAAATGACTCATTTTTGTGCCCAATGTTTTGAGCCAGTTGATTAGAGAAGGCAGCAACACAAACAGTGTATTTACAGCAAGTGATCATCATCAGCTTTATCAACATGCTTTCCCTGGCAAAAGTGAGCGGGAGCGACTTGTTTCGAGCGCAGATGCGACGCAGATGTGTTTACCTCGGTAAGATATGACTGCGGCTGGTTAAAGCCGCCGCCGTATATGAACTTGAATGTACTTGGAGGCACCGTGGCGTCGGCGGGATCCCGTCTGCGACTGGAGTGACTGGACAGCTGCTGCAGCCGGTGCACGATGTGAGTGGATCACCGGGCACCGAGCATGAATAATACATGCTGTTTATGAGTGTATGTTTTCCATCTGACCCCTGGGTCTGCAGCGAAAACTGCAGCAGGCCTCTTAAGGGACTGGAGGAGAAGCAGGAGAGCCAGATGAAGCTCTCCCTGGGAGGCGATGGTTCATTTAGTGCCCAGGGACCTCCCATCAGCCATCAGTGACACGTTCAATCACGGCTCGTAGTGTCATACAGTGCACAGAAAAACACACACTTTCCTGCCGCTGAACACTCTTGCACAGAGAATGCGGCGTCGATGCAGGCGTCCTGAAAGCGGCCTCACATTAAAACCCCGAGTACGCCCAGGGCTTCTCCGCAGATATTAACCCCATGAGATATGCAACCACCCTCAATTAAGGCTCCGTCGCTTGCGAGGCGGCCGCACGCCGAATGTGTTCAGCTCTTCTGTTGCCGCGGCGGGGGGAAACGCGCCGAGGCGGCTGCGAAAGTGAGATATTTGGGGCTTCAGCTGCACAAACACTGACGGCCTGGTCATTAAAAACTGTTCAGTCAGAGCCTGACTGACGCAGCTCGTAACTCAGCTGCAGAGACGGTGGCGCTTTGCCTGTTTCCCCTACTACCTGCAGCTCCAGCTAAGGCAGCCCGGAGCTGCACAGCTGGCCGAGTGGAAGCCTCGCGCTGCTCCTAATGACACAGGGGTCAGAGAATGTGTGTGTTTTACAAGGGTGGTTATGGTCTGTGGGTCCTGACAGTATTTTCATATGCCGAGAGGTTTTGGTTTAAGGATCAAGAGTAGAGGAGGAAACAGAGGGGCGGTCACGGGCCCCGATCACGCAGACTGTAAACTTCAGACGGGCCTTGAACCCGCCCGCTATCAACTCTGCAGCCTGTCAGAGGGCTTTACTTTCATCTCCGGAGAATGTGACTTACTGTTTCATCGTGAGGCTGACTGTATGAACGGGCCATGCTGGGGAACCACTAGATGGCATGGTCACTTTGAGCACGCACACACACGCATGCACATGCAGACGCCGCTGAAAAAGAAAAAAAAAAAAAAAAAAAGCACACATGCGAG